>ML786006.1:163086-180569 GCA_009831015.1 Picea engelmannii | reverse complement strand
ATATATATATATTATCCAAGGGATGCATCCTTTCATGGATGGTCACCATATGTTCTATATATATGGAACACTCATCATTGTAATAATATATTCATATAAAATATCATCTCTTATGAAAAGTCAACATGGTATCAGAGCAGGATTGGGCCTGACTCCCTCACAGGAGGGCCCAGGGAAATGGAAAATAAATGGGACCTATGAGAGTAAGAGAGTAGATAGTTTGAGTGAGTGAATTACTATTGTGTTTGCAGTAGTGTGTCTGCCCATCACATTGACATGATGACCATGAGTAGAGTCATTAAGGGTATGGGTGTTAACGGGTAAATCGGTATATGTGAACATGAACTAACCCCCCTAGATCCACCTGGATATAGAACAAAACAAGACGGAACAATACGCTTTCCATAGATTATGATCATTGAATTTAATTACCAAAAGAGGAATAGATAACATACCTTATCAATCGCTTCCTTATGTCTTTGTTAGTCTTGCTTTGCTCCAATGCTCCTTTGAAATCAGATCTATAATAACACAAATCAACTAACGTGAAAGCATGAATAATGAAATTCAATGACAACCTAAACATGTGATCAAGGAGTCATGTAATAAAATATCGATCATTTTATGGGAAAGAGACATGCCACCATATTATATTAATGAAAGGTAGAAGACACAACCGAATCACCTTGATGTCACAAGTTCCCTTTCAATGGCCCTTCATTCTGACACACACATACATTTGCTTTGATATCTGCATGAAGATTTCTCTCAAAAACTTGATGGATGAATGGAGATCTCAAGCATCACTTCAAATAGGATTCTTCACATAGACTTCAAGCTATTCTCTCTTCAGTCTCTATGCTTCTTTGTGCTTGTACCTCTAACCTTTTTCATGAGAAGACTATCATTATATAGAAGAAGCTGAAGTAGTTAAAGAGATGAGGATGATCCCATCAAATCAGAGAAGTCAGTAGGATCGTAATTATAAGGACTCCACCTCATATTTCCAGAAGATTCCACTTCTAGAAGCTGCTAGAACTTCTTTCCTCTTTTAGTTTTAAAGTGTCTATGTGACCTGCCTATACAACAGCTTCAAAAATCTCGTGGACTGGCTATAATGCAGCATGCGGAAATCATGGATTTCCGCACTATGTAAAGGGAGCTGCCCACGGTGGCCTTCCAAAAATACATCTTGCAAGGGTGGAAAGAGGTTGCTTTTCTCAGGCAAAAGATTATATTGGGAACCTGAACACATGTTTATGTAACCATCATCAAGGTGACCAAAATAATGTGTAATAGAATGACGGGTAAATCGGTAGATACGGACATGAACTAATCCCCCTAGATCCACCTGGATCTAGAACAAAACAAGATGGAACAATATGCTTTCCCTAGATTACGATTATTGAATTTGATTACCAAAAGAGGAATAGATAACATAATTTATGAATCGTTTCCTTATGTCTTTGTTGGTTCTGCTTTGCTCCAATGCTCCTGTGAAATCAGATATGTAATAACACAAATCAACTAATGTGAAAGTAGCAATAATGAAATTCAATGACAACTTAAACATGTGATCAAGGAGTCATGTAATAAAGTATCGATCATTTTATGGGAAAGAGACATGCCACTGTATTTTATTAATGAAAGGTAGAAGATACAACTGAATCGCCTTGATGTCTCAAGTTCCCTTTCAATGGCCCTTCGTTCTGACACACACATACATTTTCTCCGATGTCTGCATGAAGATTTCTCTCAAAAACTTGATGGATGAATGGAGATCTCAAGCATCACTTGAAATAGGATTCTTCACACAGACTTCAATCTATTCTCTCTTCAGTCTCTACGCTTCTTTGTACATGTACCTCTAACCTTTTCCATGAGAAATCTATCAATATATAGAAGATGATGAAGTGGTTAAAGAGATGAGGATGATCCCATCAAATCAAAGAAGTCAGTAGGATCGTAACCATATGGACGCCACCTCATATTTCCATAATATTCCACTTCTAGAAGCTGCTAGAACTTATTTCCTCTTTTAGTTTTAAAGCGTCGTCGCGACCTGCCTATACAGCAGCCTGTAGAAATCCCGTGGACTAGCTATAATGTAGCATGCGGAAATTGGGGATTTCCGCACTGTGTAAAGGGAGCTTCCCATGGTGGCCTTCCAAAAATACATCTTGCAAGGGTGGAAAGAGGTTTCTTTTCTCAAGCAAAAGATTATATTGGGAACCTGAACACATGTATATGTAACCATCATCAGGGTGACCAAAATAATGTGTAACAGAATGACGGGTAAATCGGTAGATGCGGACATGAACTAATCCCCCTAGATCCACCTGGATCTAGAACAAAACAAGACAAAACAAGATGCAAAAATACGCTTTCCCTAGATTATGATCATTGAATTTAATTACCAAAAGAGGAATAGATAACATACCTTATGAATCGCTTCCTTATGTCTTTGTTGGTCCTTCTTTGCTCCAATGCTCCTGTGAAATCAGATCTGTAATAACACAAATAAACTAACGTGAAAGTAGCAATAATGAAATTCAATGACAACCTAAACATGTGATCAAGGAGTCATGTAATAAAATATCGATCATTTTATGGGAAAGAGACATGCCACCGTATTATATTAATGAAAGGTAGAAGATACAACTAAATCACCTTGATGTCACAAGTTCCCTTTCAGTGGCCCTTCATGCTGACACACACATACATTTTCTCCAATACTTGCAGAAGGTCAAACAAGAGACAAACGGATTACCCAACCCAGATTCGAATGATGAAGAGGGGTGTCATGTTCAAGAGCGACGCTTACTGCCATTAATACAAATACAAAGACACATACCTTTCCCAAATTTTCCCCCACCATTTCTGGCAAGTACCTCTTTATTTTTACACAAGATTGAGTAGGATAACATATGCTTGTCAATTTAAGCTCATCCTTCGGATGAGTCCTTCAAAGTACATTTAATGAACCCTAAGAAGGAGTGGTTCGGTCCCATATGGGTCTGTTGATGTGTGTTTAACGAGTCCAAAGATAGAAAACTCGAAGGTTTTTCATGACTATAGAGTATGGAAAAACACTTAAAAGAGAACTCTCTCAGTTCCTTTTTCGTAAAGTAGTTCGAAAGGACCGAAAAAGTGATAAACTATCTCCCAACAAATGTTTTTTTCAAACATTTTTACGAGCGTGAAAAGAACAAGGTCGCTCTGCAATCTTTTTTTTGTTTAAGAAGCATGAAAAGAGCTTAAAGAATTCTCCATAGGTTTCATTATTTTCGTGTTACCATGACGAGTATGAAAAGATGAAAAAAGTATAACCGGTTACGTTTTCATTGGTTTTCAATCCCGAGAACGAACAAAGACTATGCTCGAGGTTTTTCTCAAAAACCTTAAAAAGTAGTCATGCATACGACAAAAATAGAATAAATCACAAAAATTGTCCATAGTTCATTGTCCAAAGTCCCAAATTTCCTCCTGCAAGGAACAAAACACTTACAAGACCTTTAGAGTTAATGGGTTTTTGACCAAAATGTATTTATATAAAACAAAATATTAGAAAAAATGATAAAAAATAAATAAATAGAAGCAAAAAGTCTGTTTCACCATTTTATTTTCACTTGGTCAAAAACTTACCAAAAACCCTTGTTTTACCTCAACTTTGACGACGGATTGCGGAGGCCACATGGGATCACTCAATGAATGGATTGCGCAAAAGAGGTAAGCATCTCATCTTCTATCTTTTCAACGGATTAATTTTTGTTTTTGATGGTGAAAAATCAAGATTTTTTGATGATTTGGGACTGCTAGTCGTGCGTTGGGGCCGCTGCAAGTAGCCTATAATGGGCCCTGCAGAAACCAAAGATTTTCACAGGTGCATTAAAGCACACTCACGGAAATTTTGCACTGTACTTGAATTTTGATCGCGGCGGCCGAAAAACTAAAATGAAAAGTGAACGTCGACTCAACAAAAATCCCAAAAATGTTGAAAAAAATGTGTTAAAGATCTTCTCTATTTCCCATGCAGGTATTTTCTTGAAAAGATGTTGGAATGGAGGGAGTGTGAACACAAAGAAGACGATATCATGGCTTTAAATGATCTGAGGACCGTGAATTCCCTCTGGCAATGTGGTCTATTAAAATTCTTCAAAGTTCCAGGCATGAGAGCCCAACGGAGATTACTAGAATATCTGGTTCATATGTGGGATTCATAACAACAAGTGTTCCACGTGGGTGTTCATGTCCTCTCTTTGGATATTGAGGTTATTTATTTCCTAACAGGGTTGTCACGTCATGGGGCACGCGTGACTTTGACAGGTGGTCGAGGTGGTGGATTGCCCATGAGTGAGTACATTCGTGAGCATTGTGAATCTAGTGTTGAAAGACGTAAAGGAAAAGTAGCAATCCGAGGTGTGAGAGATTTGACCCTCAGGACCATATTTTTTACTCTTGCACGGATGGCAGGGAGTGCTTCACCACACATGGCACTCCAAAGTTACTTCCAATATGTTATTGAATGCTTGGAGCCTCGAGTATTCAATTGGTGTGATGGTCTATTACGTTGCATGAAAACTCAACTCACGAAAAGCAAGAATGGGGACCTCAAATAGTTCGGTTATGGGTCTATTTTAGTATCTTTATTCCTCAAAGGAGTTCCACACCTACGCCTACAGGTGGAATGGGGAATACCAGCCCCGAGAGACCCACGAATGAAAAGATGGTGTGATCTGATGGCATGACATGTGGCAGGCCAGATTGTGAAGTATGATGATGTATTCTTCAATTGGTTGGGACCGCAAATCCTGATGATTGATGATTATGCTTATGTCAGTCTAGAATTTTGGGGTGATCCAAATTTGGTTCTTCCTGAGGGATCTCAGTGGGGAGATCTAGGTAAGAAAGGCATTTGTGTTTTTACAATGTTTTTATGAGTTTTTAAAATATTTATTGTTTTTGTGTTTCCAATCGAAAGACTAATCAAAAAAATTTGATCATGCAAATGTAGGGCCACATCGACCCACGGGGTCTTCTCCTATTCAGAGGCAAGGAGAGGCACGCGTAGTGGATGGATGGGATGTCAAGGATTATGATGCAATAGAGTAGAACCTAGAAGGTTTGATGGAAGACATCCCTGATATATCCATCGAGGAGATCCTGAGGCGTTATCAATGCCATACTTTAGGCATATCTGGCTCACTTAGTCGGTTACTACGTAGGGTAGCGAGAGCAGTAGTATGCTATCGTGAGAGGCATCCATGAGGCCATTTTGTAGGGGCCATGAGCTCTATATTTTGATATTTTGATCTTCAGATGAAAACTCTGTTCGTAAACATTATATCAATATATATATATATATATATATATACGTGAGGATTTTACTAGTTTACTCTGATCTTTGTACAATATGTGAAATGTGATTGGAATTACAAATGTCTCAAATGTCTATCTAATACATAATTAGCTAGAGAATTAGTTAATATATTTAGACATCTAGGAATGTGTTGATATTCAATATAATCAAAATGACGTTCCAAGAGGCGGATTCGTAAATATACCCATAGTAGAGTAGGGCTTCAGATAGTATAGACATTGTTTAACTGTAGTACTACTAGCTGTGAATCAAGTCGTATAATGAAGCGACGAATCCAAAGTGAAATAGCACTAGTCAATAATTCGATGACCGCTCTATACTCCACGATATTATTGGTCACTCGACCGAGACAAACACCTTGTAGACAAACAAGTTCATTTGAGTGTGCATAAATTGCCCAAGCAACAGAAGCTAAATTTTGGGTACTATGGCTAGCACCATCGGTGAAGCCAATGTAAGGTAGCGAAAACACCGACATCTGGAGACCAAACACCATTAATGAAAGGTAAGTAGTCAGGGGTAAAATTCAAAAAGAAAAAACATGCTAAAGAAACACACAAGAGTATGATACAGTAAAAAAACAAGTGCTTATGTAGAGACAGGCTAAGCATAGTATTTCTTCAAGTAAATCCCATTTCTGGTTTCACTCAAAGGAATGCCATCGTAATCTACTAACTTGTATGCTCCCTTCTCTAACACTCTTTTAAAAATATAAGGGCCTTGCCACATAGCCTCAAATTTTCCGGCTCCTAGCACATCACAATCTTGTTCATAGAGGAGAACTAGATCTCCTTCAGAAAACGTGTGTGGATTGACATGTTTTTCATATTGGGATTTTACGCGTTTCTTTTGGGTTTCAATAACTAGGGTGGCATCGTGATAGGTTTTTTCCAATTGCGTAATATACAACAGAAGTTCCTCCTCGGCAGAGGTGTTTGGGAGAACTTGGATGGCTAGTTTAACAATGGAATTTTACATTCAATTGGTAGAACAGCTTCTAAACTGTGCACTAATTGGAAAGGTGTAAACCCCATGGCTGACTTCACAGATGTTCGATAGGCCCACAATGCTGAGAACAACATCGTGTGCCAACTCATTTTGTGAATTTCGATAATCCATCAAAGCATTGTAATAAGTACTTTGTTTATTGCTTCGACTTGGCCGTTGGCCTGTGGATAGTAGGGGGTTGAATTTTCATGTCGAAGACCCAACTTTTTTGTAAGCTCATACATCATAAAGTTTCAAAAGTGGCTACTGTGAACGGTAAAGATAGCCTCTGGGATTCCAAATCATGTAATAATGTGATTGAAGATGAATAGGACTGCAGTTTTACCCGTGTTGTCGAATGTAGGCATCGCCTCGGCCCACTTCGTGAAATAATCTACGTCTACAATAATGTACCCATGCCCCCTGGCCGAGTGAGTGTTACATGTCATGAAATCAATGCCCCATTTAGCGAAGGTTCCAATAGAAACTACAGGATGTAAGGGAGTGGGGTGAGATCTCATTTTGTTATTGTATGTTTGGCAAGCGTGGCATTTTTGGACGGAAATAATACAATCTTCGAATAGGGAAGGCCAAAAATACCCAGCTCGTAAGATCTTTTGGGAAGTAACATACCCAGACATGTGACCACCACATGCTCTAGAATGGCAGTCATTCAAATCTTTCTCAACCTCATCATGAGTGAGACATCGTTGAAAAACGGAGTCAACTCCACGGTGATAAAGAGTATCACCGAGGACAATATACTGAAGGGCTTGGTAACGTATGCAATGACGGTCAATACTAGACAAATCAGGCTGGAAAGTATGAGTCTGGAGATATATAACGATATCTCCATACCAAAGGTCATCGGAACTGATCAGAAAAAGGGATTCATTGAGTAATGAATCCTCTACTACATTTTTCGTCTCAGAACAGGGAAGGTCACATATCAATTCATCAAACACCAAGGATTTATTGGACTTAGTGCATTCAAACTCTAAGTCAAACTCTTAGAGTATCACAATCCATTTGGACTATTTGCCTCCTAGCAACTGGCGTGTAAGAATGTGTTGCATGGGTTTGCAATCGAAAATCATGTTGGTCTTGCGTAAAAGGATATAGTGTCGGAAACACTGGAAAGATTGAACAACTACCAAAGCCAGTTTTTCAACATGTAAATACTTGGCTTCAGTACTCATGAGACTCCGACTCAAATAATAAATAACATGTTCGTCATGAGAATCATCCTCTTGGACGAGAACCATGGCGATGGTCGAATCCAAAGAAGTGAGATAAAGGAAATAATCTCGACTATAATACGGCGGGAAAAGTAGTGGGGTACAGTTTAAAGTCAATTTCAAAGCGTTAAAGGCTTTGTTGGCAGTGGTGTCCCATACAAATTCAGAGCCTTTCTTTAATAGTCGAGTAATCAGAGCGTTCAGCGTAGTTCGGGATAAAACAACATAGAAAGTTTGCCTTCACTTGCAAACTTTGTAGCTGACGAAGTGAAGAAGGGGGAGGGAGATTGAGAATGACCTCAACCTTCAAAGAATCTACCATGATCCCTTGACGTGACACAATAAAGCCTAAGAGTTGGCCAGACTCCACAAAAAAAACACATTTGTGTGGGTTTAATCTTATACGATAGAACCGACAGCGAAGGAAAATAGCTCAGAGGTGGGTCAAATGATCACTACGATGCATGGAATCTGCTGGTAGGTCATCTAAATATGGTTGTACAATGTGCTTAATATCATAGAAAGCATAAGACATAGCACGTTGAAATGTGGCACCGACGTTCTTTAAACCGAAGGGCAGTTTCTGGTAGGCAAAAGTTCCCCAAGGACAAATAAAAGCGGTTTTGTGTTGATCCGCGGGTAAGATGTTGATCTGATTATATCCGAAGAAACCATCCATCAGAGAGAAGATTTCACTTCTGGCGCAATCGTCAACGATTTGGTCAACGAAGGAGGTGCGAAAGTTGTCTTTAGGACAAGTTTTGTTGATATCCCTATAATCAACACAGACACGGATCATACCTTGTTTCTTGTTAACTAGAACGAGATTGGATACCCAATCAGTTAAAGCCACGAGATAAATAAATCCATCTTTAAGAAGTTTTTCGACTTCAAGCTTGATAGTGGCTACTTTACGAGGGTGGACTGGGCGAAGTCTTTGCTAGACAGGTTTAACGCTCGGGTATGTCTTGATTTCATGTACAACAATATCGAGGTCAATACTAGGCTTCTCTTCATAGCTCCAAGTGAATACATCACAAAATTATTGAAAAAGGGATTGATACGTGGCAACTTCATCAGTGGAACACAAAGCTCCAATATGCACATTTTCAACAACTCCAGGTTTGATAGAGATGTTGAGGGGGATGGTAGGTGAAATGTTGCTTAAGTTCCCTTTGTATAACACATTGTGTGTGGAGTCGGGAACCAAAGTAATAATCACAACGGTCAACGGAGTCGAAATCCATTGGTAACTCTCGAGGGTGTGTTGTTCTAGGAAGAGAATGGAACAATGATGTCCATCGTCCCACAAAGTGTCCTCCATGGACATAATCGAAATAATCATCTCATATGTGGGAAAAATTACGTGAAAAGGATCAGGAGATGAATCACCAAGAGAGGGGGTAGAGGGGGATGTTGATTAAATGGCTTGGTAAGTGGATTCAACCGAACTCAAGGGAATTTGGTTGTTGTAGCGAAGATAATCACTAGGTGCGGGTACTACCCACGGGTCAGAAGACACGGGATTTTCGTGGACGAAGGTGGATATCATGTTAATCGAGGAAACCAAAGGAGGTGGAACATCAGGTGGTGTGATGGGGAAAGTACCCATCATAGTGGAATATTTTAGTAGACCCACACCGACATTCGCATACCCAGGTGGGGTCTTTGCAATGAAAGGTACATTGTTGGTACGTGTATCAAAGTTAAAGAAGTCCAGTTGGTCTACTGTTACTACCTTTCCCTAATGTGGAAAACGTACGACACGGAAAAGAGTGGACACAACTGCACACATGGAATCAATCCAGCTGCGGCCGAGTAAAAGGTTGTAATCGAGAGGTGCATCAAAGACCTCAACTTCTACACTGACCAATTTTCCTTCTAACGTGATGGGCAACAAGGGGAGGACACTGTAAGGTTTAAATCCAGATCCATTAAAGGCTTTGAGCGTGTTGTGTGATTCAGTTAAGGGAGGAGAGCCGATGGATTTCCAACAAGTGATGGACATGACACACGTCGAGGCACCCTCATCGATAACTATTCTACAAAAGTTCTTGTCAGCGACAACAAATTGTATTTGAAACGCGAGCTGAGGGGGAAGCCTTGGAATGTGATCTTCCAAGTCAAAAATTATTAAATTTGTATCTATAGAATCGATTCCACCAATAGATTTCAATAGTGCCTTCCATTTTGTAGTACAACTCTGAAGGACTTCGAGGGCTGACATCACAGACGGTGCTTGGGCCAAATCCTCTACAATACTATAGTTCTAGGTAGCATGTGCATGAGGATTGAAAGCAGACTTTCGAACAACACCCTTTGGGGGAGGGAAAAGAACCATATCTAGGCTCATTCATTTGAGATGAAGAGGACCGTTGATAGATGGATCCGAGGGAGATGGTTGGACCAACGAAGGTGGTATTTCGTCAACTTTCTCCTTGGAGGAAGAATAATCTTTGGCTCGAGTGGTAAGTGTGATGTCATTCTTCTTTGAATCACCATTACACATTAGGACATAGGAAGTAGTGGAGGGGGAAGGTTGGTCATGAATGACCAATTGGGCCTGTTGTTGAGAAGGGAAGGGTTGCGACAACACTGCCAGCGTAGGCGGTTTTGGGGTCCCTTGAAGAAACTTAGTAACCTCGGCCCATCTTGGAAAATCCTTAGTGTAGTGATCATCACCGCAGATAAGATAAGGGTATCGGGGTTCGCACTTATCCTTATTGTCAACATGTTGTGTTTTGGTCTTCTTAGATTGCGGATTATTTTTATCCTCCTTATTCTTACCCTTCCCTTTTTTGAATTTATTCTTTCCGGTAGGGGTAGATTGAACAGAGTTCACCTTAGAAGTCTTGTCGATGAGAGGAGTAGGAGATGGGGCATGTTGAACATTACAAGCAACAAACTTGGGGTTGGTGGTAGAGGCTTGTGCGGAGTGGGGTTGAGCATGGAAAGTGCCAATCACACCATCAGTTGCATGAGAAGCAGCATGAGTAATTGAAGTAGCGGTAGTAGAAGGATGAGGTGCAGAGGCATGTAACCTATAGGGTTGTATTGGTTAGGGTTTTTCCCTTGAACAGGGACATTGGTTCGAGCGTTCGAACCCCAAATGGGATTGGACAAACCTGGATATTGTTGGCATGTACTAGGGGGTATGAAAGAGCTAGCTTGAGGTTGTTTCCCCCTAGTCCGTTGAGGATTATTTTGGGTAATATAGTTCCAATACTAAGCCAAGGTTGCAGGTATGTTATGTACATAGGGTGGGGTAGGTGGGGATTTCCCTCCAATTGGGGGTTGCGTCCCAATTGCGATTTGACCTCCAAAAGGGGATTGCATTTTTCCTCTAGGGTGAAATTGTCTCCCAACAGGAATCTGGTAATTAGGTGTGAAAGACTGGGTGGTGCCACTAGGGTCAGCTCCTCCGATAGGATATGGAAGATACCCTCTGGAAGGTGGTCGAGGAAGTGTTAGAATAAAATCAAGAACAAGATTGTGCCCAGAAGGAGTGAAAACTCCAGGAGTTCCGGATGGGACTTGGGTAGGAATGGGAATAGAAGCATTCAATGCATGATATCCAGGGGGAAGTGTTGGGGTGAGTCTAGGAGAAAGTGGTGTGCCAATGGGGTCTTGTCTAGCCACCATATTCCTGGTGGGAATAGTCATAGTATTTGGGACCATTGTAGAATGGGCCATCTGAAGGAGGATGGTCAAGTTGGGATCCGTCGATAGGATGTTGGAACCGTTGAACAGATAAGCAGTTGTAATGAGAGTATGTTCTATATCAGATGTTTTGGGAAGCTCATACTCGACAAATATATCATCACTTGTGTCGAGGCCAAAAAGATCCTATCTCAGAATGTGAGGAGACCAAAAAGGATCCTGACCTTTAGGGCCTATGAACGTCCTGGTTGGTACTCCAGAAGTTTCAACAATAATATCTCCAGAAGAATTTACCCGAAGAATATGTATCTCAGAACCATGAGGAATTCAAGAAGTCTCTAGAGAATCAGAACCTTCCACTCATGAAGTGGCGGTGTTTTCGACCTCACTCTATTGAGGAGAGTCCTCCAGTGGGTTGGTAGGCAAGGGTTGAGAACCTCCCAGATCTTCTGGGGGTAGTCCTTGCATTATACGTGAGCGGCGTGGAGGGTCAATGTTGGCGGAGCTAAATATTTTACACAAGAAACTCAATGGCCAACTTATGGAAACAAACAGCACGCGCTAGTAAAATCTAGGAATCAAAACCAAGCAAACAAGACCTTCCTATTCCGAAGTGACTAGTTGGTGATGAAATCCAACGTTGAGACAAGAAGAGGTTGGGCTAGGGTGGAAAAGGTACATTGACGACCTGCCTAATGGACTTACACCCTGGTACAATCTCCCACACATAATCATGGGTATACCCTCCAAGGAGCCCAAGTGAGTTTGGCCAATGTCGATTCTAGGTACTGTGAAGACTTACCCCTCCACAGTCACCTTGTGTAAGACTCTAAGATATAGGCTACTAAAGTTACCACAAACAACAATGATGCTTGGGGAAATAGTCGACAGTCCAATCCACACGCAAGGGCAAGGTATCTAACCCAAAATCAACTTGAGAGGCTTCCACTCATCATTGTGGGTATACCTTCAAGCGACCCTCATAATATGTGCAATCTCTACACTGAGATCAACAAAGTAGGGTGAGTAACTCTGTCAATCTCAATGTGACCTCAAGTTTGACCCTTGTGTGAGAAGGGCTTCCCAGGACAAAATGTTGCAAATGGAATTTGACACTCCCTATCACAAGATACTATTGTGTGTTTTGTGCTTTGGAGAATGTGTCTCACTGCCTATTCCAAAGCTCTAGCCTAGCTAATGTTGGTGTAAAAGAGCCCTAGAAAATGTTACTAGTTGAATTTTAAAGTTTTGCAATATTATTAAAGGTTGTTGTTACTCAATAGGGAGACAGGAATGAAACCAATGTTGTGTAAGACTTTGACCCAACAATGCATAAATAGAAATGAATGATACAAACTTTCGTTTGATGAATTCTATCTATAGCAGGGAAAAAGAATTTTTCTGGAACAATGAAAACTACGATGTATAATTCCCTTTTTAAATGTAGTACCAAACAATCATCAACAATGTAATTGCACTATTCGTTCTCTTTCAATATTTCAAACGCCAATATTTTCCGAATAAATAATTGCTTACAAGACTTAAAAGATTTTAAAAGAAATGTTTTTTTTTAGAAACCGAAAACGGAGATGGGACTAAGAAAGGGTAAGCAACCAATGAAAATAAGACACTCAAAAAGCACCCAAATCAATCTTTCAATGAAGATAAAAACACAAAATGACAAAAAATGTTTCTTCAAATGTGAACAAGAAATGTTTTTCTGATCATTAAGCAATCCAGAAGATGCAATCAACTTACAAATCCAAACCCAAAACAAAATCTTGGATCGAGCAAGCACTCGGACGCGAGTCCAGAGATTATATCCTTGTTGATAAAAACAAAGATTGAAAAAATATCAAAAGAGAGGCGTTTGATCTTCGAAATCAATTAAGATCAAGTGGGGAAAACCAGAAGCACTCAAGAACTAGTATCAAAATCCCTTTCCAGCTGACCGAAACAGAAACTGGGCAATATTAGAAGTCAAGACCCAATCCAAAAAAGTTTTCAAAGGCCCTTGCAGGTAGGAAGTATAACGCAGTGTGGAAATGAGTGATTTTTGCAGGCCAATAGTCATGCAGGTTGTGGAAATCCCGCACTGAAACAAACCACCAGGGTGCGGAAATGGAAGGTTTCCACGGGCTACCAATAGGGTGCAGTGCGGACGCATTTCATAAAATAGAAAATTTTGGAAAAATACAAAGGGTCTCAAGAAAATTTTAAATCCAGTGAGTCTAATTGGATATCCCAGAGACTCAGAGACTGAAACAGAATGTAAAAGATAGGCTATAATAAAATGGTCATTGAAAAACCACAATCAAGTTGTACTCTCCCCAGTGGAGTCGCCAATTTTGTTAACGGGTAAATCGGTAGATGCGGACATGAACTAATCCCCTTAGATCCACCTGGATCTAGGACAAAACAAGACAAAGCAATATGCTTTCCCTAGATTACGATCATTGAATTTAATTACCAAAAGAGGAATAGATAACATACCTTATGAATTGCTTCCTTATGTCTTTGTTGGTCCTGCTTTTCTCCAATGCTCCTTTGAAATCAGATCTGTGATAACACAAATCAACTAACGTGAAATCAACAACAATGAAATTCAATGACAACCTAAACATGTGATCAAGGATTCATGTAATAAAATATCAATCATTTTATGGGAAAGAGACATGCCACTGTATTATATTAATTAAAGGTATAAGATACAACTAAATCACCTTGATGTCGCAAGTTCCCTTTCAGTGGCCCTTCATTCTGACACACACATACATTTGCTCCGATATTTGCATGAATATTTCTCTCAAAAACTTCATGGATGAATGGAGATCTCAAGCATCACTTGAAATAGGATTCTTCACACAGACTTCAATCTATTCTCTCTTCAGTCTCTATGCTTCTTTGTGCTTGTACCTCTAAACTTTTCCATGAGAAGTCTATTATTATATAGAAGAAGTTGAAGTGGTTAAAGAGATGAGGATGATCCCATCAAATCAGAGAAGTTAGTAGGATCGTAACCATACGAACGCCACCTCATATTTCCAGAATATTCCACTTCTGAAGATGCTAGAACATCTTTCCTCTTTTAGTTTTAAAGCGTCGTCGTGACATGCCTATACAGCAGCCTGCGGAAATCCCATGGACTGGCTATAATGCAGCATGCGGAAATCAGGGATTTCGACACTGTGTAAAGGGAGTTGCTTGCGGAAGCCTTCCAAAAATACATCTTGCAAGGGTGGAAAGAGGTTCATTTTCTTAGGCAAAAGATTATATTGGGAACCTGAACACATGTTTATGTAACCATCATCAGGGTGACCAAAATAATGTGTAACAATGGGGATGATTTTAAGGATGGAAATTTATTTTAAAATGTAGAAACCTTGGCGAATCTTACTAATCCTTCATATGCCAACTATAAATTTTTGGCGATATTTTTGTAAAAATATTCAAATTTCTAAGAATTTTATATAGTTTGTATTAAAAAATTGGTGATTTTAAAGGTAAAAGAATTTTATCCTATAGAATTTGGGCAAATCATTTTTAGAATAGCGAATCTTTTTTGGGGAAAAACCATGGAACATTAGCCCATAAGCGAAATTTAGCCCCTAAAATCATCCCTATTAAATAATAAATAAGGGTAGCAATAATTGAGAAGGCTTGTTAGGGTCATTGGACAATGATCTAAAAGAAGCCATACTCCTCTATAGAGATCTCAAGAAAGCCACCTACAACAAAGATAGATTAAGCAGATTTTGTCTTTCTCCTTATTGTTGTTGGTAGTGTTCGTTCAAAAACCCTTGCAAGGTTTCCTTGTTACAGTCTATGTAGCTGCAATGAAAATCAACAGAAATAACAGGTTCTCGCAATCCAACACAATCTTGTAAGCGAAGTTTCGGAAGAATAGGGCACTGTGAAATAAATATGGCTAAAGAGTCATTTTCCAGTTCCATGCACGTGAAGGTGCAATATAAGAGATGTTTAAATCCAGTGAATTGGATTGGAATACGGGTGAGAATATAGTTGGCGAGTTGGAGCGTAGTGAGATGAGTGCGGGAGAAAAGAGCCTCCAGGGCCGGGATTTCCCTTAGCAGGTTATGTTTGAGAATGAGCACTTCAGCATTCTTCCTAGAAAGAAACTCCAACCAATTTGATACACTTTGGGTGGTAAACTACCACGACATTGAATTTGTGACAGTGGGACCACACCCTACAGTGTCATTGGTGAGAAGAACGACCATCATATATGATGAATGCAACTACAATATGTTGGATATTATATTCTCCAAGTTTTCCATGGAGAGGGGATCAAATGTGGGTGGCTAGAGATATTGTGGTGTCAGAAAATAGGGAGAGAGGTCCATATTGGGCATTTATTTGTAAAGGAATCTCCATCGTTTAGAGAGGATGGAACATTGGACTACCTATCTAAAGGGGAGTTTGGAAAGGATGAGACAAAGGAGTTTGTTTAGAAGTGTATACAATCTATCCAAATCTATGCCCATATCTAGAATAACATCGATTCCCAAAGTACACATCCAACCACTTAAAAGGTTCAAGGGAAAAATGGATGGATCATGCACCCACATAAATTTATCCGAGTCTAAAAGGTCCAAAACAAAGCTAGCACGATCGAGAAGGTTGAGGGTATTATTGTAGGGTTTCATTCTTCCTTCCTTTGTGATTTGGGATCCAATGATATGATTGTTAGATCAGTGCCCAGTGACCAGAGGAGAAGTACAAATCTGATCTTTTGGATCTGAGCACTGAGGATCAACAGTCATTGGATCCATAAATAAATGCACAAAGGTTAAGCCTTTGGATGAGCGTAGGAGAGCGGACTTGTCAAAGTCCCAAAGTCTCGAAGTAAGTAGGGACCGTCCATCGTCAATATTGACAGGTGGCACACGATCCTCAACTCCGGAGCAAATCACTTCGAGGATTTTTCAGTTTGAGACTTGAAAAACCCGAAGTCCAGAGAGTCGGAGAGTCATAGTAAACCACAGTCGTCAGATCAGTTTGAAGTGGAAAGACATGATAAGTCAGCAAATTTTCATCGTAGAAATATCGAGCCATCGATCTAAGTTCATGATCGACGAACAGCATTAACTTTGGATCTAAAGACGTGAGGATATTACACTCTGGGGAGCTTGAGATTTGAAATTCCCGAAATACGAATTTTCGTCAGTCGTTGGATCATTCTAAGTGGAAGGACAGGATACGCCAGAAGAGCTACATCAAAGAAATATCAAGCCGTCAATATAAGATTATGATCAATGAACAGGATTCACTTCGGATATAAAGATACAAGGACATTATGCTCCAGAAATTTTGAGATTTGAAAAACTCGAAGCCCGGAAATCCAAAATGAATAAGGACCATCGGATTTGGAGGAAATACGAGGACCGTTGGATCAGTGTTATTGGTTAGTAGACCACGTCAGAAGAAAACATAAGCATATCGTGTCAGCAAGACTATGTCAACAAGGACACATGGCACAATCAGACAATGACAAGTGTCAATCTGATTTGGCACTTCAAGTACGTGCAAATCATAGCTCCAAAGGACACGTGGCAAGAGATCATCATTTCGTTGACTGAAAAGTCAAAGTTAAGAGTTGTAGGAACTGGCGATGTATGAGTTCGCAAGTTGATCTAGATCATTAGATCATGGGGAGTTGTGAGCCTTTGATCTATAGCAGGTTTTGGAAAATCAGAATTCAGAAGAAGGGAGGTGAGTAGTCCTCCAACTTTGTGAAATGTGAAGTCCCGATAAGATATGGACCATTAGATCACCGATGATCATGGGTCGTTGATCTAGAGTATTTCAAATATTGGGAGTTGGAAGAGTCAGGTTTGGCTCATGTTCAAACACCCAACACGCGATGTCGCGATTTGATCACAGTCGTTGATCAAAGGGAGAGCGTGGACCATTGATATGGCACGACGAAGAACGAAGTCTGAGTTCTCGAAAAAGAGATCTAGACCGTTGAAATATGGAAGATCGTGGACTGTCGATTAGGCAACCTCCAAAATGTGAAGTCGTGAAATCTCGATTCGTGAAGGTGAGATCTGGTGCAAGATACCAGATATATAAAATATGCAGAACAGGAACGAAATGCTAGAAATAACAGAATAACAGTAAAATATCCAGCATAATCTTCACAATGCACAGAAATGATATACGAAATAGCAACAGAAATAGCACTTGAACAGAAA
>ML786006.1:107746-158071 GCA_009831015.1 Picea engelmannii | reverse complement strand
AACAGTAAAATATCCAGCATAATCTTCACAATGCACAGAAATGATATACGAAATAGCAACAGAAATAGCACTTGAACAGAAATAGCACTTGATTCAGATAGCAATGTTCACAGGCCTCTTCGAGGGGGCAACCTCCAATCGAGTAGCACTCTGTTACAATATCCAAGCTAGGGTTCTCATACCCTCGACTCCTATTTATACTAAAAAGAAGCATCTAGAGGAAGATCCTTCTAGAAGCGGAAGCTTCTATTAGGTCTTCTTACAATCCGCCTAATTCTCTTTTATTGAAAGGTCTTATTAATATTGACCTTTATTACATCCGAATACATTAATCTACCCATGTGCGGGTTAGGACCTTAACATCTGGATTTTCATATCACTGAGGATTGTGACCATCAATCCAAAAGGGACACACGTCGTTGGATCATGGACTCTGGGTGAAATGGTTTGGGAGAAAGTGGAGTTTGAGAATCGAAACTCCTGAAGCCCGAAAGGTGAAATCGATCTCATTCGTTGGGTTGGAGGGCCACATGTCACCTCATCATTGAGACTGAGGATCGTACATGGACATAGGAAAGAAGGCAGAGTCATTGATTGAAGAGGACAGATGTTAGCAGATCTTCCATTTCATAAGATATCCAGTCAGCAGCAACAGGATTTGATATTTGAAACTCTCAGAGCCCGAATCATGAAGTAAATCTTAGTCGTTGATGTAGGAAGGTGAGATCTGGTCCACAGACTTGAGAGGACAGATCTGAACCGTTCATTCAGGAGCACCGTCAACATCGTGAGATCGACAGTCTTGCTCCATTGTAGCGCCAGAACATGCTCGATTCTTAATTTTTCATGAGCAGACCGCAATTGAAACCATGGTTTTGGAGAAAGGACGTGTGGAGGCTCGTAGTGAATTGCAGGGCAAAAAGAGGGTTTCCCTCAAACCACCTATGGACGTGTCCACAATCGCGTGGTCACATGAAGCTCATATCCCAAGGTCATATCGTCAAATAGAGCCAGAGCTCACTAGACAGAAATCAGGAAGCACCTTTTGAATAGGAGTTTGGTCACCATTGATGGTCATGTGAAAGGAAAGGGCTTAGCAAGAAAAGCTAGCACTTGCTGCAAATTTTTTCTTAGGAAGGGAAAAGGTGTCAAAGGAACGAGCATGCTAAATTTATCTCTGTAAATGCCAGAAAGGACTGATTGTAACTACCAGAAACGAAGTGGTTGTATCTGCCAGAGAATTCGACAAGCTTGAGTGTGATCGCCAGAGGAGCTGAAGAGTCTCGAGGTAACTGCCAGTGAAGTGAAGATTCATCATTTAGACGATTGACATATGGAAATGTGTTGAAGACTTTAACTGCCAAAGAAGCCAAAGAATCTCAGGATAATGGCCACTGATGAAGAACAGACTCAAGATGATCACCATAGAGGACAAAGAGTTGAGTGTATGCCCTGGCAGAGGACTTAGCATGATAAATATGTGAAGAATAGAGAAGCTATGGTTGTTTTTGTTGAGTGTGATTCGTGCAAATAGAAGCAGGTCGTGTGCAGCAACTGAAATGCATAGAAGAGGCATAGAGCATAGAATGGACATGGCGCATAGAGCATAAAAGGAAGAAGAACAGAAAGTGCAAGAGATGTGTGTAGGAAGACATTGATGCAGGCAGAGCAGAGTAGTGTAGCAGAACAGTGATGAGACTAGTAAGCCATTGATAAATGTTGTATCACTATGATAAATTCAGGAAAATCAAAGATTTATAATTCAGGGTGGTAGGGAGGACAGGTGTCCTTAGAGTTTCAAGTGGGTGCTTGAACATAGGGAGTTGTAGCTTCCATCTTGTTACAGCCAGAAAAACCAGGGCGGTGGGGTAGTGCAAGGGAGAACTATTGTTCTCTATTATACAGGTTGGTGCCTATGTAACTGGAAGTTGGTGCTTCCATCCAGTTGGTGCTGGAAAACTCAGGGAGTTGGTGCTTCCTTATAGTGGGTGCTAGAGAAACCAGGGAGTTGGTGCTTCCTTCTAGTGGGTGCTAGAGAAACCAGAGAGTTGGTGCTCTCAGCAAGTTGTAGCTTGTAAAATAGATTTTGTAGCCTCAAGAGGAGTTGGAGCTCCCAAGAATGATAATGTACAGAAAATAAAGATTACTTATCATATCAAGAAGAAGAGGTTTTTCCCTTTATGGGTTTCCTTAGGAAATATCTGTCTCTATATATTTCATGTGTGTGATTGATGTTGAATATTATGTTTCTTACCGCCCTACATTATTGTGATCATCATTGATTGTTCTAGAAAGAGTTTAAAATGGGTATAATGTTTTAAGCACGGTAACAACTTATTCACCCCCCCCCCCTCTCAATTGTCCAATAGTATATGGTTTTGGCATTCATGTATGATGTAAATCAGATTTTGGAGCCTCATTGTACTCATCTTCTTACGAATGACAGTATCCATCACATCTCTTCTCAGAGATAAGTTGCCACCATTCTAGCAAGTTTGTTTCAGTCTGCATTTTACATTTTCAACATATTTCTTATTTAATCAAAATCAAGTTTTATTGTGTCTTTGTTATTATTCAATATGTCTATGTGTTAATATTATAGAATTTTTATTTCATTTCGTTCCTCTCATAAATCTGGGTCAATGGTATTAGAGAGATCTACTCCTTGTCATTTTTATCGCATGTCCCCAAAGAGGTCAAGGTATAGAGAGTTGGGTCTCGAGCTTGTATCTCTTGAGGACAACTATTCTCGCACTCCCAAGCAACATTTCATGGCGGGAGAAAATAAAGATGATGGGACAGAAAATCCTTTCAAAATGTTTCTCGAGGAAGCCCTCGAGCAACATAGGAACGAGATGATGGATAGCTTTTCACAAATCCTTCGATGCCCATCGACAAGAGATGCATCTACCTCAAGCAGAGGCACCACCCACTTCAAGGTATAGATCAATTTTGATATTCCTATACTTGAAGGTCAAATAGATGCAAATGTTGTTGATAAATGATTAAACCTTCTAGAAGGGTATTTTTCTCTCCACAACTTTTTCAATAGAGAAAAGATTACATTTGCACTCCTCAAGGCCATCCCCCATGTCAAATATTGGTGGGTGACTTTCTTTCAAAAGGAAACAAAGGGATCTACATTATTTCTAGTTGCATCGACTTGGGGTTCCTTCAGGCATATTATTAAGTAACAATACTACTTTTTTGGAATTTGTGACGACTTATATACAAGATGGACCACACTACGGTAGGAAAGGGACTAAACAGTGTCAAAGTTCACCAATGTCTTCCATACCTTGTGCACCAAGCTTGGTATCAAATACTTTGAGCGACATTTGGTGCTCAAGTACCGCGATGGTCTGCATAGATACATCCAGACAGAAATGAAATTTTTGGACATTTCATCCTTGGGTGTGGCCTATCGATATGTTGTTAAAATCGAGAAAAAGCTTAAACAAAATACGTGATATTTTGGGTCTACAAACCCCTCACAGCAAAAGAAGAGAAAAGGTGGCCCAAACCCACTGAACAAAGGGAAGAGCAAGGATGGGCAGCCTTAGGACAACCAGTCCAAACCGCAAACAAAGAAGGATAATGGGAAGACAAAGAAAGACACTAGGAAATGGTGTGAATTCCATAAGAGCCCCTATTATAACACTGTTGAATGTCTCTCAAACCATTCATTGGTGGTCGAGGTGAAATCCTCTGAATCAAATGCAGGCTATGAATTTGAGTCAAAACTAAAAAAATGGAGACGGATCATTGATTAAAAACACAGTGCCACTGTTGTTACCACCACCAAGGTCCAACCCGATGAACCTGGTGAACTAGAGCAAGGTGAGCACCTCTTCATTCATAGATGTGGGTGAAGCGTAAGTCATTTCACTTCATTGTTGATAGCGGTAGCCAGAAGAACCTCATCTCAACATAGGTCGTCAAGCGGTTGGCTCTTTCGACATCACCATGCTTGCATCCATACACCATTAGATGGCTCTGTCAAGGGAGCAATATACACTTCAGCCAACAATGTCGCATGGCTTATGGCATCAATCCCTTCAATGATGAGGTATTGTGTGATGTCACCCCCCTTGAATTTTGTGATGTTCTTTTGGGCTAACCTTATTTATGGAAACGTCATGTTGTATATGAGTCTAGGCCTCGTAGTGTTATTATTACTTTGGACATGAAATTATACAGGCTACCAGAGGTAGTCCCATCCACCGCCATTTCCTTGATCTCTTCCAAGTAATGCAAGAAGGTCATATCTTAGACCGGGAAGTTTTTCTTCTTTGTGATTCACGCTTAGAGTGAGTGGAAGGTTGCAGCCACATCCATGGCCTCCACGATAGGTCTCTCCACATAGTAGAAGCAAGTGGATAAGGTCATAGAAGAATACAAATACATCTTCTCCTCACCCACTAGGGTACCTCTACACTGTTGGGTCAAGCACTCAATTGATCTGAACCTCGGTGCAATGCTACCTAGTGGACCAGCCTATTACTTCTCTCTTTCAAAAAATGAGGAAATCAAGCGTCGAATCTAAGAGTTGCTCAAAAAGGGGCACATATACCCAATATCATCACCTTGTGGAAGCCCAACCGTGCTTATGCAGAAGAAATATGTGTCTTGGTGATTCTGCATTGATTATCGAGCCCTAAATAAAATCACAGTCAGGAACCAATACCCAATTCCATGAATTGACAATCTCCTTGACCAACTCAACGGAGCCAAATACTTCAGTAAGATTGATCTGAATTCTGACTAACACTAGGTCCCAATGGATCAGACCGATGTATGGAAGACTGCCTTCAAGTCCAAAGAAGGTCTTTTTGAATGGTTGTTCATGCCCTTTGGCTTGACAAATGCCCCAGCAACTTTCATGAATATGATGGATGATATATTGTGGCCTTTCACCAATTATTTTGTGGTAGTGTATTTGGATGGCATCCTCATCTTCAGTGAGAATTGGGAGGAACACTTGTAGCACATTCAACAGGTTTTGCACACTCTATGTCAACACAATATATATGCAAATTTGGAAAAATTCTCCTTCAACATGAACAAGGTCCAGTACCTAGACTACATTGTTGATGAGCATGGGGTGCATGTCAATCCAGGAAAAATGTAGGTCATCCCCGACCACACTCACTAAGCTCCGGAGCTTCTTAGGCCTTGCCAATTTCTATCACAGGTTCATGTTGGGATTCTCCCATGTTGCATTGGCCCTTAGACAAGTGACCAGGGGTGGTGGCAAGGAAAAATCAATACAGGGCTAGTCGAAATAGAAATCATTCAATGATTTGAAGCAACGCTTGTGCTTAGCTCTGGTTCTCTCATTACCCAACCTGCAGCAGTCGTTTGAGATTGAGACAGATGCTTTAGAATATGTTGTGGGCATATTTATCACTCAGCATGGACAGCACATGGCTTATCATAGTGAGATACTATCAGATATTGTCCGCAAGTACCCCACTTACGACAAAGAAATGTACTCCATTGTACAAGCATGCCATTGGTGGAGGCACTACATTCTTGGGAAGGAGACAATCATCCACACTGATCATAAGCCTTTGTAGTTCATGTAGACACAAGGAAAATTGTAGAATGACCGCCATCAGAATTGGTCCACATACTTGCAACAGTTCCATCTCAACATCAAGTATAAGACAGGGAGCACCAACCACATCATTGATTGCCTCACTTGACCTCCAGTTGTCACACTAACCATGGTGCTACACTCATGCAGACATGATACCTTTGGATGGAATCAACTCTATGAATGAGATATTAACTTCGCCACTACCTACCAAATGTTGGGCACAAACATAAATGTCATTGATTTTCATCTGTAGGATGGGTTGTTGTGCCATCTGGGCCATCTCTGTGTTCCATCAAGCGAGCCAGCAGAGCTGATTTGTGAATCTCACTATAGTCGAGTGGTAGGACACTTCAGCATAGAGAAGACAATGGCAATGTTGCAGCAACATTTCTATTGGCTTAAACTTAGAGAGGATGTCAGCAAGTATATTAGGTCCTACACAGCATGTGTCATTGCCAACCTGACCATTCAAAAACAAGGCATGTACACCCCTTTTCCTACTCCTGAGAGGCCATGGGAATCCATATCTATGGACTACATGTTGGGCCTTCCTTCAATCAAGCAGGGAAATGACTTTTTTTTCATGGTTGTTGATCAATTTTCCAAGATGGCGATTATGGTCGCCTATAAGAAGAGTATCATACCAGAGGCCACTACCAAGCTCTTCTTCGAATGAGTATGGGTACATTTTGGGATACAACAAACCATCATCACCAATTGAGACATCCAGTTCCTCAGCACATTTTGGTCAATCCTCTATTCGCAACTGGACACCAAGCTCACCAAATACACATCCTTCCACCCCGAAACAGATGGCCAAACCAAGGTCGTCAATAGGATGATAGTGCATATTTTTCACAAGTACAATTCCAAACTTTTGCGCACATGGGATGAGAGTCTTCCCTATGTTCATCATATTTACAATAGAGATATAAATAGCTCAACCATCCACAGTCCCTTTCAGGTGGGGTTGGGATTACAACCATTGGGTCCCATGGATGTTGCACTACCCCTTGCGTTCACATAGGCATAATCATCCCATGCGAAAACTGAATCCGACAAAGCCACCTGATTCATTGAATGAATCCATCACATCCGCCAACTAGTTCAGAATATTCTGCGGAATTCCAATGCCAAGTACAAGCAGCGCTATGATCAACATTGAGTTCCACACAGGTTTCAGGTGGGAGATAAAGTTTGGTTGCACTTGCAGAAAGAACATCTTACAATATCCCATCAGAAAATTCATCCACTCTGCTATGGGCCTTATACCATCACCAAGGTTGTGGGTGACAATGTTCTTAAGCTCAACATTCCCCCCTTCCTTGGCTTGCATCCAATGTTTAATGTGGACCTCCCTCGGCCATACTTTCCACCATTATTGGACACCTTAGAGGTAGCAGAACAGTTGACACCGAAAAATCTCAACCATGACTGCATGGAACATGCATCCACTAGTCATATCGTGGAAACCCGGGTCAAGGGAAATTTCCAACAAAAGTTCCAGCATTATTGTGTTGTCAAAGAAAGGAAGTTCCTGCATCAAGGAAAGTGGCTTACCTGGGGCCAAATTCAGCAAACAAATTCTCATATGATGGGGGAACTCAACGTAGTGGAGACCATTTCTTCCTAAGGGGGGAGGATTGATCTAGGTGTATATTTGTGGCCACCCACCTATTCCAACTAGCTCACATACAGATTTCATCTTGGAAGTTTCAGTTTTTATCTTGGCAGTTTTTTTCTAGCTTTTCGGGTCCTAAACTTTTGGGGTCGTTTTGAGGACCTAAACAATATTTTTTGGGCCCTCCATAGTCACACTATGGATGAGGTTAGAGTGTTATGGTATAATTTGTAGTCCTTGGATAGACCTTTTCAAAGGGCTATCATGCGCCTAAAACGAAGATCATATGCAAAAGTTACGACCTCGGGAAGTTGATGTACCAACTTGTGCCAACAGGGCCCACATGAATTTTGGCGCTTCATCTCTTAGGGTTAGGTTTTTGTATGTCTAGGGTTTTTTCATTCATGTTTGATGTAAAAAGGATTTGAGAGCCTCATTGTACTCATATTATTGTGAATGAGTGTAGCCATCACATCTCTTTTCAGAGATAAGCTGCCACCACTCTAGCAAGCTTGTTTCAATCTGCATTTTACAGTTTCAACATATTTCTTATTTAATATAATTCAAGTTTGACTACATCTCTACTATTATTCACTGTGTCTTCGTGTTAATATTATAGATACATGTTTTCATTTCATTCTTCTCATAAATCTGGATCAACGAGCCTCTTCTCTTTTGGTTCAAGTTTCAGAGACTCATGATCCAAAAACATTTGCAGAAGCTTCAAGTCATCCAGATTGGGATACATCAATATATGAAGAGTATCATTCTTTAATGTAAAATGATACTTGGGATCTTTAACTCTTCTACAAGGAAGAAAACTTGTCAGATGTAAATGGGTCTACAGAACTAAGTATGCATCAAATAGAAGTGTTGAAAGACACAAGGATCAGTTAGTTTTCAAAGGATTCTCCCAAGTTGAATGAATTGACTATAATGAAACTTTTTCCCATGTAGCCAAAATGAATTCCATCTACCTTGTTCTATCCCTTAAATCCTCACATAAATGGGAGGCCCATCAAATGGATGCCAAATTCTCCTTCTTGCATGGGGATTTGCATGAAGAAATTTATGTGGAACAACCTCTTGGCTATGTCCATAATGACTCTAGCCTTGTTTTTTGCCTTAAGAAATATATTTATGGTCTTAAGAAAGATCCTCAAGCTTGGTATGCCAAAATGGAAAGCTTTCCTCTTGATGCCATATTTTGTAGATGTCATTATGATCCTAATGTCTATACAAAGAAAGTAGCAATTCAGATCATAATCATTTTTCTTTATGTTGATGATATTATCCTCACTAGTAGTGACCCTAAACTTTTAAACCATGTGAAAACTAGCCTTAAGAATAAATTTGAAATGACAGAATTTGGCTTTTTGCACTATTTCCTTCGCCTCCAAGTTTTTCAAACCAAAGAAGAAATTTTTCTTTCCCAATTGTGACCTTCTTCATCACTTTCACATGGAAGATTGTAAACCAGCCTCTTCTCCCTTCCAGTATGGAGTCAAACTTATTGCCACATGTACTTCTCCCAAAGTTGATGCCACTTTGTACAGTCAGTTAGTTTGTAGTCTCTTATACTTGACTCATACTCGGTTTTATCTTTCCTTTGTTGTTGGTCTTGATTCCTAGTATATGAAAACACCCTGTGAAAGCCATTGGAAAGAAACTAAAATAATACTATGATATGTCTAAGGTACATTTTAGTTCGGGATACATTACAATTCAAGGGGTACTCCTTTATTGGTTGGTTTCACTGATTCATATTGGGTTGGTGACCCTGATGATCGAAAGTCTACTACAGGTTATTTTTCGAGCCTTAATTGAGGACCTAACACTTGGGCCTATAAGAAACAACAATAAATTTATCTTTCTTCAGCAAAATTAGAGTATTGAGCAGTGGTTAATGCAATTCAAGAATCCTTTTGGATTCAACAAATCCTTTCAGATTTTGGATTCTAGCAGCAATATCTGACAACTCTCTAGTGTGACAATTAGAGTGCCATCAAGCTCACCAAAGACCCATTCAACATCAGCATAGGAAACACATCAAGCTACACATGCACTTCATACCAAAGATCCTTCATGATCGATTTATTGAAGTGTTTTTATTCCCTACAAATGATCAAGTTGCAAACATTTTCACAAAGTCTCTTACAGAAGTGAAGTTTCCCAAACTTCTATCTATGTTAGGAGTTCAAGAATTTTTCATTAAGGGGGGATAGGTTCTAATTCCTCCTTCCTTCTTCTATTGTGTCACCTTTGTAAATCCTTCAATCTTATCCCAAGTTGTTCTTAAGGGGGGATGTTAGGATATTTATACACTTAGAATTTAGTTAAGATCAACTTGGTCTAATTTGTCATTAGGTAAAATTGTATTTATTAGTGTGTTTCTTTATTATTCATTAGCATGCATTTTTAGTTAGGAAATTTGACGGTCACGATATGTTCCTGACATAGAGTGATATGTCAGTTTATATTCTCCTCGATCATAGTGGCTACATTGATCTATGGATTAACACCTTATTGGTCCATGATCTCTATTTAAAGAGGATGGAGGGTCATTTGTTGATGATCGATTGTGAGAAACTCTCTTGTAAATATCTCTGTAAATTTTTCTTTTGAATTAATAAATTGCTCCAAGTGGCCACATTGGTTGGGGTCATGGATGTTTCCATGTAGGCATTTTACCATGTGAAAACATTTGTGTGTTGATCTTAGATTTGGTTGTGTGAGTGGTTACTGAAGGTGGTTGTCCTCTGTTGGAATACCCGCATTTTTGAACAACCAAAAAAAAACCCTCAACTTACAGCTCAAGAGAAAAATAAATCTTCAACTAACAATTTTAATGATGGAGGTGATCATAAACCTCCTAAGGGAAGTCTGGAGAGACCTCATAAGCTTCCAGTGACTAGTAAGAGAAAAAGGAAAACAAATCAGCAAGGAGTAAATGAGGTTGTACCTGAAGATGAAATTGTTCATGAAGACATGGACTTGGATGCAAACATTGAGGGTACAAAATTCCTCGACTAAGAACAAAGGGTTCAAGAAAGTAAATAAGTTGCAATATAATTGGAAATGCATGAACCAATATTCTTTGAGGAAGAGTCCTTGACTTTTCATAGTGTTTTGTTCGACAAGAGTACAAATAAATTGGTCCTTGAAAAAGTTCATTCAAAAAAAAAAAGTTCAAGGAAAATATAGTTCGGAACTTGATCTCAATGGGGTTCCACCTTACAGAATTGTACGGATCCACGAAGCTACAGAGGAAGCCCTTAAAATATCTGTTGATGAAATGGAAAATGAAAATTCCACCTTGAAAGATACAATTAAATAACTAGAGAGTGCCCTGATGCCTCCACCCATATTTGTTAGCCCAATTGCTACAATGCAACCCTGGAAGAGCTTTGATGGAACACCAAAATCCAATTCAAGATTGAGAGGAACAATGAGATTACTCATTGCTATTAAAAATATATTGGAGAAAATATTAATAAAATAATGTCTCTTATTCTTGAGGCATGGCAATTGACAAACATTTGTATTTCCTTGGGATCTAGAATCACAAATTTGAGACAATATCTATAGGCTGACCTAGAAAATGATGAGGAATTTTATAAAGGAGATGTTATCACCTTTGTTATGAAAGTTTCAAATATGAGTGAGTTTAAAAGAAAAGAATAAGACTTGCCTTCCGCAATTCGCAATAAACAATTCAAAGCATGTTGGATTAAAAGAATCAAGTGTTTAAAAGAAATATTGGTGGATTGTGACACTATAAGTATAAAAATTGGAGAATCATATTTAAAATTAGTTGAGTTGGATCTAGTTGGAACAATAGGAGAAGTTGAAGACCCAAAGTTTATATTAAATTATATTTTTATGACAAGGGAACAATTTGAAGAAAAATTGAAATTATTAAAGTCTGCATCAACCGATAAGTTTGATAGTTTGATCGAGTATTCAGAGTTAGAAATTGAAAGTTGGTTAGTAAACTATGTAAACAAGAATGAAGACATTGAAGATAATTTACATCATCTCTCAATTGATTTCCGAGATCTGGAAAATTCATTATTCAATATAAAAGTAATGCATGAGATAATTGTTGTGCCTATGAGAGATTATATTGAAAATTGGTTAAAGAATGTCGTAATCAAAATAACCGAACCATATCATGAAGAGGTGGTTACAACTGGTCAAGTAATCCCAAAAAAGGAGAGTACAAAGGTACCTCTACAAGTAGATAGACAAAGAGAGAAATCCATCACAATGAGTAAACTGATCACATCTTTCATAATTTCTCTATTCGTTTTCTCTTCTCATTCAGGAATCATCCAGTTATGTCTTGTCGTTCTTGAAAAACAATATTGATTTATGATCGTCTCCTTCTTTCTTCTTTCTTCTTTCTAGGTTCAACCCTGTCCCACATTATTTTTATGGTCCATGGGGGCCCCATACTAGTCCATTTGGACAAATGATTTCTTTTTATTTATTGAAAAACAAACTATTAAGACTATTATTTTTTAACTCCCAAGATAACTACTTTGGGGTGTAATTTCAATGATTTCTCAAACTCTAAGTTATTGAGTATGGGATGTTTGAAATGCACCTATCATGTTCTCTCTTATTTTGAATGAAATACTCTTTTGAAGGTCTCTCAATTGTGGACTCATATTATTCCTTCTTATGAATGTGATCAAAATTTATGATATTGTGATGGATGTGAGAATTATATTATTTTTCATATAATGGTTATTTTATTTTTGTACAATTTTTTTGTGTATATTGTATTAATCTTTGAAATATTATTTTTCCTTTTCTTAGAAACTTTCTTTGTGAATATATCATTTTTCAATAAGTAGTATTTTGTATTCTATTGAGTGATAAATTGGGGTTTCTTTAAAGTGTCTCCTATTTTAATATTTCAAAGTTTCAAGATAGATCTTTCAGATCATAAAAGAGGAGTACCACCTCTATAAAAATGCAGGGGAGTATTTTATCCTCATGAGATTGTTGTTTGGATCTTGACCAATCTAAACATCAACAATAGCTAGAGGGAATAATATAATAATGAGATATTGTTGGCATAGATCCCAAAGAATACACATGATAAAGTATATATAGACAAGTGTCATTGTATTGAACATGATGATGATTGTATTTTGACAATCATGGGTTAGGAAGTGATTCCTTCCATAACAAGTAATTGATGGTGTTACCCTACCTTAAGAGTCTTCTTTGTATTATTTCATCTATTATTGTGTGGATGCATTTTATCATTCTAAAGTTACGGAGTTTTATATTTTATATATCAAGGTTTACTACAACTGGTATTAAATCTCTTTCTTGTGAAAAAGTGGATTTTTTTTCTTTTTGTAGATTTTTCAAGGGAAAAATAGGTTTGAAACATTCAAATCCATTTATGTAGCTTTCCATGCATGATCTAAAGAAAAAAATTGTGTATCTAAGTTCATCTCGGAAAAATATCTTATTTCAAAAATAAAATTGTTCAAATAGGAGTTCGAGAAGTGAAGATATCCCTAATTTAAAATTTTCCTTCTTAATTTTTTTTTGTTATGGATGTGACTTTATTCTAGGTATTGTAGAGAATATAAATTTGGACAATTTACTTAGATTGAAGCCAGACCAAATCCAGGTGAAAGAGTACTTCAACAACCTCAATTTGGCATAGTATATGATATACTTCCAAGTAGTATTGAGGAATTTATGACCATTTCAAATCTCCGCTTCAAAACCCTAGTTGCACAAAGGATCTCCATTGAAAAATAAGTTGTTTATTCAAAACCCTAATTATATTCATGAGTTGTTTTCCAAGCAATATGTTTTTTATAAGAAAATATGATGGTCCTAGTATTGAAGAATACATCAACTGGTAGAAGTCAAAATTCCCCACTTGTTGGAGAAACAAAATACACTTTAATCTAGAAGAAGATGTTGTCATATGGGGGAAATGGATTAAATTGGAGAAGATGTCAAGAATTTGCAATGAAGAATATTCACAAGTGTTTTTATATCAGTGTTTGCATTCCATGATAAAGGACACAAAGAGCACTAAGGGTCTATTTTAATGTGAAAACTTCATATTACAGGTTCATGGATGCCTTCAACAAGAGAAGGTAATTATTTCTATAAACCCTAGTAGCAAGCACAAGTTCATCAATGTTGACTTGGCTAAAATATTGCAAGCCCGTGCAAAGAATATCTGGCAAAGCACACAAGTTGAGGGTGAGAATGTTCAAATTTTTAAATATTTGAATATTACAATGGATAAATATGGATAAATATTACAAAGTTGCATGACTCAAAGGAGCCACATAATGAAGAATCAAATATAGAAGAACCAATATCTAAGGTTGGTGTATATCACCACCCAGAGAAACAACGGTCAAGGTAAGGTTATGAGCATCAACAACCATACTATGGACCTAGGTGGAACTTGAAAAACCCTCAGTATAGAGTCACATACAGGAATAAAATAAATGCATAGGAATACTAGAATGGCACAAAGAAAACATGATGCCAAAGGAGAAACCATACTCAAGATAGAGTTGGTAGGGAAACAGTTAGACCCGAAGCCCACATTGCACTAGGATGGACATATTCCCATGCTTGGTGCCAATTGGCTACATTGCTTAACAGAGCATATTGTATGGCTTTCACTCATGTTTAAAGGATGAAACATGAGAAGGGGGATCAAATGTAATGTACCTAAGGAGGATAAATAATGTAATATTAGGTACCTAAGGGAAATAATTAATGTAATATGACCATAATCATGGATTAAGAGCCACTTGGTAGTTGGTGGGTAATAAATGTTGATGTTTGAATAACATCAGGAAGACATTCTTCCATATATATATATATATATATATATATATATATATATTATCCAAGGGATGCATCCTTTCATGGATGGTCACCATATGTTCTATATATATGGAACACTCATGATTGTAATAATATATTCATATAAAATATCATCTCTTATGAAAAGTCAACATGGTATCAGAGAAGGACTGGGCCTGACTCCCTCACAGGAGGGCCCAAGGAAATGGAAAATAAATGGGACCTATGAGAGTAAGAGAGTAGATAGTTTGAGTGAGTGAATTACTATTGTGTTTGCAGTAGTGTGTATGCCCGTCACATTGACATGATGACCATGAGTGAGAGCCATTAAGGGTATGGGGATGATTTTAAGGATGGAAATTTATTTTAAAATGTAGAAACCTTAGCGAATCTTACTAATCCTTCATATGCCAACTATAAATGTTTGGCGATATTTTTGTAAAAATATTCAAATTTATAAGGATTTTATATAGTTTGTATAAAATTTTGGCGATTTTAAAGGTAAAAGAATTTTATCCTATAGAATTTGGGTGAAACATTTTTAGAATAGCGAATCTTTTTTTGGGAAAAAACATGGAAAATTAGCCCATGAGCGAAATTTAGTCCCTAAAATCATCCCTAGGTAGCGATAATTGAGAAGGTTTGTTAGGGTCATTGGAAAATAATCTGAAAGAAGCCATACTCCTCTACAGAGATCTCAGGTAAGCCACCTACGACAGAGATAGATTAAGCAAATTTTTTATTTCTCCTTATTGTTGTTGGTAGTGTTCGTTCGAAAACACTTGCAAGGTTTCCTTGTTACAGTCTGTGTAGTTGCAGTGAAAATCAACAGAAATAACAGGTTCTCGCAAGCCAACACAATCTTGTAAGCGAAGTTTCCGAAGAAGAGGGAACTGTGAAATAAATATGGCTAAAGAGTCATATGTTAGTTCCATGCACGTGAAGGCGCAATACAAGAGATGTTTAAATACGGTGAATTGGGTTGGAATACGGGTGAGAATGTAGTTGTCGAGTTGGAGCGTAGTGAGACGAGTGCAGGAGAAAAGGGCCTCTAGGGCCAGGCTTTCCCTTGGCAAGTTATGTTTGAGAATGAGCACTTTGACATTCTTCCTGGAAAGGAACTCCAACCAATTTGATATGATTTGGGTGGTAAACTACCACGACATTGAATTTGTGACAGTGGGACTCCACCCTACAGTTTCGTTGGTGAGACGAACGACCGTCATATCTGACGAATGCGACTACAATATGTTGGATATTATATTATACAAGTTTTCCATGGAGAGGGGATCAGGTGTGGGTGGATGGAGATATTGTGGTGTCAGAAAATAGGGAGAGAGGTCCAGATTGGGCATTTATTTATAAAGGAATCTACATCGTTTAGAGAGGATGGAACATTGGACTACCTATCTAAAGGGGAGTTTGGAAAGGATGAGACAAAGGACGTTGTTTAGAAGTGTAGACAATCTATCCAAATCTATGCCCATATCTGGTATAACATCGATTCCCAAAGTATACATGAAACCACTTAAAATGTTCAAGGGAAAAATTGATGGATCATGCACCCACATAAATTTATCAGAGTCTAAAAGGTCCAAAACAAAGCTCGCACGATCAAGAAGGTTGAGGGTATTCTTGTAGGGTTTCATTCTTCCTTCCTTTGTGATTTGGGATCCAATGATATTCTCAGCATTACACCTACAGTGACATAAGTGTAGGGATAGAAACAACAAGAGAGGTGATGGGGAGTACTAAAACTCTATCGTAAATAGTAATTGTAGATGAGAGTGGTGAGTTAAGGAGGGATGAAAGTGTTCTGCATTTTTTCCTCACCTGGGTGCCCAAAAACTCTTTGGAAGATGAAGAGAGGAGAAAAAACACTTGTATGAGTTCTAAGATAGAGAATTTATTATAGAACAACAACCTCATTTAGACTTTGGTTATCATACCCTTGGACAATGATAAATAATTATGGATGTGGACCCGACCCTGTGTGAATGGAGGTTTCATCATCTACGAGGTTATTGAGAAATACTATCACAAGTTCGCCACCTTGATCATTATCCATATCATGAATAGGAAATGTGTTTGCAAGGATCACTGCAGCAAACTTTAAAATGAGAAATATTATTTTTTTTCTCTTATTTTGTTTTGGGAAAGTTACCATGGAAATGGTTGTTCCATGGAGATGTTCTTGTTATTGTTCTTGTTCTATGTAATTTACCATGGATAACTGGTTAGTATATTGTAGTTATTTTAGGTACATGACAATGTATCAAGATTTGTATACTATGTGACACTCATGGATCATCTTCATGAAGACCAAGGATGAGGTCTTCAACAGATTCTAAGAGTTCAGGTCTCAGGTAGAGAATCTGACAGAGAAGAAGATCAAGATCAACATGAGTATTTGGTGAGGAGTGATCGAGATGGACATAAGAAGCATTGGAAAACCCTTTGTAGTCGAGATCACATGAAGCTTGTGACAATGTGTTGATGTGGTGGTTACCATGATGTTGTATGTTTTTGAAAATGGAAATATTGTCACAGAGTCACAAAGAGACTGGCCAGTGAGGCAGATTGGACAATCAGGTTTTTCAATGACAGAGGGAGTTGGCATATGAGTACAATATGAAGGATATTGGTCTAATGAAATATTACTTGAGACTGGAGGTATGGAAAAAGATTAGTTAAATATTCCTAAGTCAAGGGAAGTATGCAGTGGAAATCCTGAAGAGGTTCGGGATATTGGATTGCAAGGAAATGGCTACACCTATGGTATCAAATATCAAGTTGTTGTAGGATACAACTTCAAAGACTGTGGAAGTTACGTTATACAGGAAGATGGTGGGTTTGTTGATGTATTTAAAAAATACATGACCAAATATATGTTTTTTTGTGAACACCCTAAGTCAGTACATGGTTGACCCCAGACATGTTCACCTGATTGTAGTAAAAAAAGTGATGAGGTACCTTAAAGGTATAGTGTATTATGGGGTCAAGTATGTTGCAGACAATGAGGTTAGTCTACTTGGATATTCAGATTTAGATTGGGTCGGTAATGTTGCAAACCATAAAATTACATTAGGATGTTACTTCACTTTGGGATCCAATATGATTTCATGGATCAATAAGAAGTAGTCATGTGTAGCACGCAGTACGACTGAGGCAGATTATGTGGTAACATGTGCAGCAATTCGCGAAGCAGTATGGCTTTGGAAATTGTTGATTGGATTATTTTATATTGTAATGGAGGTGACCTATATCTTGTGCGAAAACCAGAGTTGTATAAAGTTATCAGAGAACCTTGTGTTTCATGATAAGTCGAAGCATATCAAAATTAGGTATCACTGTATCAGGGATATATTGCAGAAGGGAGTAGTGAGGCTCCAATATGTTGCTACTGCTGAGCAGGTTGCAGATGTGCTGACAATGTTGTTTTCAAGGATGAAGTTCAAGTACTTCATGGACAAGCTCAGCGTAGTCCATCTTCATAGGGAGTGATGGATTCAAATGTTATCGCAGGGTAGTGGATGTCATGATGATATGTTGTAGCTATTGGAGAGCTACCCACCGACCCTAGATGCATTCTGAAGAGAGAGGGTACAGATGTTATCGCAGGGTATAGGATGTCATGCATAAAGATATCTGAGTTTTCTGTGGGAAACTGGATAGTTTCATGATAACATGTTGTAGTTATTGGAGAGATACCCATCAACGCTAGATGCATGCTATGAAGTCACTATGGATTTCCTGTGATGTATAGATTCATGTGTTTGACAGTCAATGGTCATGAGATCATGTGGATGGTGACAATGTTAGACTCTGTTCCGGATAGAATACCTTCTTCATTAAGAGGGAGTGTTGATATTTTATGTAATTTTGGAAGTTATTCCTAAGTGTAATTGTGAAAGGGTTTATTGATAAGTCACGTCTTTTAGGTATTTTAGAGTATAAATAGAGGTTATATCGAGTCATTTTGATCACTCATTTGAATATAAGTACAAGAGAGTAGTACGCACTTATAATACTTTGTATTATAAATATCATGTCATATTATATATATATATATATATATATATATAGAAGAATGTATACCCAATGTTGTTCAAACATCAACACTCTCTCTCAATGAGGGAGACATTCTTCATCATGTCAAATCTTGTCTAGGAAGTATACAAATGTCACTCTAGACTCATCGGATATACATAGTACAACATGACTTCACAACCAATGCATTCAAGGCTTGTGGGTAGATCTCAAATAGCTTGAACATGTCACCATGGCATCTACTAACTCACAATGCATTTGTACCTCATCGTGTGCACCCATGTGACTTCATAGCCAATGCATCCAAGGCATGTGGGTAGCTCTCAAATAGCTACAACATGTCCCTGGGACATCCACTACCCCACAATACATCTATACCTCGTCACTCCCTCTAAAGAGGGACCCTAACAATCTATCTCTCTTATTTTCCCGAGCCCTCCTGTGAGGGAGTTAAGCCCGGTCCTGCTTTGATACCATGTTGATTTTTCAAGAGAGATGATATGGTGGGTGTGTGTGTGTGTGTGTGTGTGTGTGTGTGTGTGTGTGTGTGTGTGTGTGTGTGTGTGTGTGTGTGCGCGCGCGCGCGCGCAAAGGGATCACAATTGAAAGATGGATATATTGTTGTTATGTGGATATCCATCTTTAAATTGTGATCCCTTTGCATATATATATATATATATATGCAAAGGGATCACAATTGAAAGATGGATATCCATAGAACAACAAGATATATCCTCAGGGAAACCCTCAAGGGGGAGAAAAACCTGTAAAATTTCCTCCGTATAGATTCTTCCAACATGTACAATGTCATACAATGCTCTTTCACAAAATCAAGACCAAAGAGACCCAGACACAAACCAAGAATAGCCTCCTAAATAAGTGTGTACTACTCTCTTGTACTTATATTCAAATGAGTGATCAAAATGACTCGATATAACCTCTATTTATACTCTAAAATACCTAAAATACATGACTTATCAATAAACCCTTTCACAATTACACTTATGAATAACCAATACAACTACACTTTGGAATAACTTCCAAAATTACATAAAATATCAATAATAAATAGGCCCACTAGGTAGTTAGAGGAAATCTTATAATAATGAGGGGTAATTGGCCCAAACCCTAAGGAATATTCATGAGAAATTATATATACACATGAGTACCATCATATTGGACATGTTGTGGATTTCATTTTGACAAGGATGGCTTGTGGCGTGATTCCTTCCATAAGGATCAATTGATGATGTTACCTTATCATAAAGGTCTTCTCTGTATTCTTGTGTATGTTATTGGGTGGATGCATTTTATCACTATGAAAATTAAAATGGTTATATATTTTATCTATCAAAGTTTACTAAAAAAACAACTTAATTAAGGAAAAGAAAAGTCATAGGTTTACTACAAAAACAACCTAATTAATGGAAAGAAAAGTCATGGTATAACAATAGATTACTTGTCTTATTCACAATGAAACTAATTACATTCATGGTGTTTCATCCCTTGAGATAAAATCTCCTTCTCATGCATCATGTGATATTCCTAGGTTATATGATATCACATAAAAATAAGGGGATGAAATGTTTATGCCAAAGGATGATATATGATGGAATATTAGTGTGGAAAGCACACCCTTCCCCAATACATCCTTCCAATTTATGGGTGGAGGAAAGGTTGATAAGGTCAACTTTAATCATAGTTTGAGGGACCAATTGAAATAATAAACCTTGATATTTTCCTTTATGTTTAATTTAATATTCGTTTAAGGGGTTTTTTTTATACCTAACAAACATAAAAAAGGGTAGATATGTTTAGATAATAATTCACCGTGAAAGTGGTGGAGGAAATTTGTGGGTGTGGAATTACATAGTGAGGGAGTGGAGATTCTAATTTCCATAGTAACTAAGGTGAAATTTCTATACAGTTTGTACAAGTTGAGCCAAACATCATAAATCTTAACAAACTCCTTTGAGATTTGAATATCACCTTGCAGTGCTTCAACACTCATTCTTTGTTGTGCTACTTAAGAAGATAAGTCACTATTAATTATCATCAAATTTTCATCTTATTTAGACATTTTCCTCATTTTTCTTTAGCTCAATTACCCTCAACATGAGTGTTTCTCTATAGACCTATCACACTCTTAATCTATTTTCTTAATTTGACCAAATGACCATTTATCTCAATTAATTAGTCATTAGGTGTAGTATGTTGTTGTGAGTTCTTCATTTTCATTATTGATTTATTGTGAGTTTGACAAAGATTCATTGGCTACACCTTCATCTTTTCTTCTTAGACATCATTTTTTAGTATCTTAGTCTGAGTTTGAGAGACTTTTTGGCAGTGCAAATAACATGTAAAATTTGAACATTTTGATCATGTTTCGTTATTGTATCATTGAGATTGTGTAGCATGGCATGAAGATCTCTCTAAGCTTGATATAAAACCCCATTTTATTATAATACCCCTAAATATATCTCTAAATATATATCTAAACTTGATATACTATCCCTCTTTTGATTTTTTCTTTTCCTTCACCTTATTCTATGAGTTTCTTAGGTTGTTATGAGGTCGATTTTATTACATTGCTAGAGAGATATGGTTTCCATGGTAGAGATTTGGAGCTTGGGAGGGGGCTTGTTATCATCTACACATACTTGTGTTGGTTCTTTTTTCTCTAAGCTAATAGATTTCATGAATTTACTAATAGTTTCCCGAGAAGTGGAATTTGAAGGGTTGCACAATATTTTCAAATCTCATAGAAAAATATTAGTGGGATAGACACTTCTTTCTAGTAGAGTACTAGCATGGAAAATATGGATCTCCTAAGGTAGCATATCTCCACAAGGTAATTGACTAAGCTTAACTCAAGGAGTAGATGATAAATTTGATGGTTTACAATGCTTAATAAAATGCAAGTTGAGGAATTTGAATGTTCATGGTAAGTGTTTATTATGTCTCGAGCCATGTGGCATTATGGTTGTGTTATGACCCAAAGGGTACATGATCTTCAAGCCATGCTACACAATCTCCACAATTTCAATGATACCATAAGGGAACATAATGCTACACAATCTACACAATCTATACAACATGTGCAACAATGTGAGCGTGGAGCACAACTCCAAGATAGATAAGTTACACAATAACTCCTTAAAGAATAGGAGAACCTCCTCCAAATAACCAAATACATTCATACATCACAATTCACATCTCCCAATAATGAATACAATATCTCTATATATACCTATTCACACTTTCACATGAGGCCCCTTTACTACTAGGTCGACCCTATTACATATATATTTACACATTACATGTAAATTTAGGCCCATATATGCCCCCCCTTGGGGTCATATCATATACATTTATCCCTATATATTCCCCCTTTGGGTCATAACAGGTTGGGATGTGTGACAGATAAATTACATGTGGAAAAATTTTCCCTTGTTTCTTCATAGTCCCAACTTGGGGATAGTATCCAAAAAAAATACCTACATCTAGGAGGAAATCATTACATAGTGATTTCCACATGATCAACATTTAAATAAGATAAGTGTCATGTTGTTTGTATAATTATGTTATGAATCTTTGTATGTCATGTTTATTTGATGAAATTATTACGCTTGATGTATTTTTGTATGTTGTTATAATTATTATGTTTAATTGAGAAATGCATGGACGAAATTAGAGGAATATAGCAAAATTTAAATTTTGTGAATGCATAATTAATTCTACATTTAGTTTTTGCATTGAATTCAAGTTAGGAGTTGTTAGAAGTTTACAACATTGTTACAACACATAGAAAGAAGAAATTGTTATGGGTTTAGTGTCATGCTGACCAAGCTAGTTGGTGAGGTGTGTTTATGTTTTAGAGTGGTATTAGAATGAAATATTGGTTTTTGATACCCCACTAGCCAAGAAAGGCATAAAAGTACCTGATAGGGTGGTGTCAATGAAAAATATCAAGTTTTGATACCCAATGGCAAAGTAAAGGAAGAAAAATACATGGAAATGTGGTATTAGATTACATGCCTAGCATAAGGCCTTTACAAAAGAGTATTATAGAAATATGTGAAGGTTTGATTGGGTATTGAATCCATTGGGGTAAATTTCAAAGATATGACCATTTTTGTATATGGGGCATATCAATTTTACACTACTAAGATAACAAAAAATTGTAAAAAAATTAGAGCTTCCAAAGAGTTTTAAGTATCAAACCCAAAAAATGTAGAATCCTATAGAAGTTTGAAGAGGTACTGATATCTCTTCTCGGGGAGTGGCTTTGGTTTATCTACGAAAGTTTGAAAATTTTATAAGTATGAGAAATTGTAAAATTTTCCAAAGTCTTGATCTTATGGGGCCTAGTTGGAGCTCAAGGAGTTCACAGCTCCTTAGCATTTATTCACCCTTCGAACCCTCGCTCCTATAAGGTAAGTTGAAAAAATTCTCCAAATTATGAGGTGACTAAAAAGAATTTGGAGAGTTTAGGGCTCTCCATCGTGTTACTTTTCCTTTGAACCCTTTATGTCCCCTAAAGTTTGAAAACATTCAAAGTATGAGGAAAGTTCAAAGCTCAAAAATGTATCATACATCTTTTGAACCCTTTATCTCCTTTAAATTTGGGAAATATTATAAGTATGAGAGGAGTTCAAAAAAGTTTAGAAAACGATAATGCACTATACCTCTTTTGAACATTTATCTCCTCTAATTTTTGAAAATATTTTAAATATGAAAGGAATTTGAAAGAGTTCAGAGCTCCTATGTTACCCTTTATTCCTCCTATGTAACCCTTTACTTCCTTTAAACATTGAACACTATTCTCAGTATGGATGTTTGGATGTTTGGATTTCATAATGATAAGGGAATTTATGGATGTTTGGATTTCATAATGATAAGGAAATTTATTCGGACTTTTAACTTATTTTTTTCCAAAAAAAGAAAATATTCTTTGCACATTAATAATAATAATAATATAATTTTAATGTCATGATTAAGCCAGACACCAAATTAGTGTATAAGACCCCCTTGTTTGTAGAACAAGGTACCCCCTCTACCCAATTATTTGACTAGTAAAATTTATAGAGATATGCGTACCTTACCCCTCTAAATTTGAACTTATAACCTCTTAGGAAAAAACATATGTTTTTAACTATTAAACCCACTCAAATGGAAATTGTGCCTTACCAAACTTAATGTGAAGAAAATGCATTGTCAAACTTAAATAACTTTTTGATTAAACAATTTCATCCAAATAACATTTATACCATAAAAATAATTCAAAACTTACACATGACTTTTGCTTAATAAAATTAAAAGTTCAATTATCATTAAAAATATGTGATTTAAGTGTATCAATGTTAAGCCCTAAGAAGGAAGCCTGGGCGGTGAGGATCTGAATAATGGCGGCCATGGCTATCAGCGCTAGCTCTGCGACAGTCCACATTGGTTGCAAGAAGTCTGCTTTCGTCTCCAACGCATCGTCGTCGGTTCGATCTGAGTTTGCTGGATTGAGGCGCATGGATTCCATGTTTGACATGGGTTCAAGTCATTGCTTATTTTCTCAAATGCAAAGGAATGTTCAAGCCATCGGCAATGGCTGTCGCGGAGTTGTCACCATGGCGGGCACTGGGAAGTTCTTCGTTGGTGGCAACGGGAAATGCAATGGTACAAAGGACTCCATTTCAAAGCTTGTTACTGAATTGAACGGTGCAAAACTTGAAAACGATGTAGTCTGTCGATTGGTGTTATCAGAGGATATGCAAGAGGCCGAAAATGCTCATTTATCATTTCTGCGGCAGGACGAAGATTCAAACGAGGATTGGTGGCAGAGAGACTGGGGTTTGCTGAACCGACATTATTTTGTGGACGAATGCTTGACGTTCGAGGCCGTTGATGAGGTGAACCAGCAAGAACTAAACCCTAGCCGCCGTCGCCATTGCCTTAACCTACATAGCAACAAGACTAGCTCTGAGATCACTGCAAGCTTCCCCCTTTTCCTCAAAACCATTGTCGTATCTTCTCTCTGTATGCAGGTTCAAGACTCACACTCTGTCTCTGAGCTCAAAACCCAAATCCACCAAGCCACAGGGATTCCACCTAAATTCCAACAACTAATCTTCGAAGGCCGGCAGCTTGGAGATGGCTCTCTGCTACGAGATTATGGAAACCTAAAAAATGCAACCATTTCTCTCACTTCTCGGTTGCGTGGAGGAGCGCCTTCAGTGACCCATCCAAGCTCTTACAAGCAGGCTGTGAAATCAGGGACTTCCGCTCCTTCGAAGCTCCAGGCAGAAGCTTCAAAAGTAAAGGAGCCCTTTGGAGGCACCTTCATTGTGGAGTAGTGTACAGAACCTCCAACAGCAGAAGTCGAAGACCCCCAAGTCTATGGCTATGCCTTTCTCTACCAGGCCAAAGCCCTCATTTGCCGCTTCAACGGACTTTGGCCCTCAGCCCCTGCGCTAAAGGAATGGGTTAACAAGACTTGGTCGGAGGGTCATGAGCTATTCTTCTGTTCCAAGGGATTCTTCATCGTCAACTTCTCCACCGAAGCCGAATGTCAGCGCATACTAGAGCAGGGTCCTTGGTTTTGGGGCAGATATGGTCTCTCCATGCAGCGATGGTTCCCGGAGTTCAATCCATTGACCATGACAGCCATGACTACACCAGTATGGGTAAGACTACCCAATCTACCCCTGCATTTCTATTCTGCATCTTTTTTACCCACCCTGGGCAATGCATTGGGTAGATTCATCAAGATAGACACAGACAGAATAACGAAAGGATTCATCACTTTCGCCCGCATCTGCGTTGAAATTGACCTCAGTCAAGGGCTTCCAAATAGGATTCTTATAGATTGGGGTGATGGAGATCCTTTCATACAGATGGTCCATTATGAGAACACCGCCTTCAGATGCCGCTCCTGTCAGCAAACAGGGCACCTCCAAGCAACTTGTCCTCTTTCCCCCACCCCTCCCACAACTTCTAGAACATGGAAAAGAGCCAATGGTTGGCAAGGACCAAAATCTCACAAAAGCCGCCCGATCCCCTCCTTTGACAACAAGCAACATCCCAAAGATGCTCCAACTCCTTCGCCTTCCTCAATGCCTTCGCAGACCCCAACTTTTGATCAGCGGTCATCTGTCGACCCAAAACACCAGCCTGTAGCCTCGGCACAAAATCCTACAGTTTCAGAAGCCATGACTCCAACTCCCGCAATTAACTCCTTGCACCCACCTCACGATAAGGGGGAAACAAATGACACAATCATGATCTCAGCATCGCTCCCAAGGACTCAGAAGAGACCTCATGAATCAGACAACTCAGACAGCGACAAAGAAGCACCACGGAATTCAGCAGCTCAAGATTTTGGCACTTCCTCAAACCATTTGGCTTTGGTGGTAAAGGCCGCTGAGCCTACCAGCTCCTCCAGTTGGATTGATGTTCGGAAAAAAAAAAGGAAGAAAGGATCCTCATTGGCAAACACAATGATCTAGTCCTTCTCCTTCTATTGTATTGTTTCATCTGGATCTCCTTTAGCATAGGCTAGTTTCAAATGATCCCCTATTCTCTTTCTGGGGGGTCTTTTCCCATCCGCAAATCAATGTATTACTTTGTACTCTTTTCCATGGATTGAATAGAAGGATTCTCCCCTCTTACTTACAAAAAAATATATATATATGTGATTTACTTTACTGTTAAACAGTGACCTACCAAACAAAATATTTAATGGAATTATATCTGATGTATTATGTCATGTATGATTAATTTTGCATACTTTTGGAAGATATTGTAAGTTCATAATAAGGTTTTAAACACTTATACTTTGGAACACATGAAAAAATAATTCATAATAAGGTTTTAAATATTTGTAAAAAAATTTAATGTATGAATTTTAATTTGAAATTAAGTGTATATTTATTAGTATAAATGTATTTTAATTTTAGATTTATCAAGTATAGAAAGAGATCAAATCTTTTGAAGTATATTTTTTTCTTTTATCATTTGAGATGGATTTAGATAAAGATGAAAAAAAAAACATTTTTTATGTTAATATTATATCTAATAATATTTATATTTATATGTAAATTTGGATGTTTTTGTTTGTCTATATATAGAAATTTTTATACCAACATAGATCTATCATGCATTGAGAGGGATCAAATCCCTAGAGCTGCAAACTTTTCCACAATTTTTTTTCAACCTAAAAAATTGTTTTCACCTTGAGGGGCTTGATCCCTCTCCACCCATGATAGATTTGTAGTTAAGATGGATCTATGTTGGTTATATGTGTGTGTGTGTGTGTGTGTGTGTGTGTGTGAGCTCCATGTTTGAGCACCAAAGGAATTACACGTCTACCTCACATTGAGCAGCACAACATTGAAATGTTTTAACCATAAGAATTTTTTTACTTTCAATATATATATGATGATGATGATGATGACAATGATGATTAATGCCCATTAAGACCAGAATTGGTCTATCGGACCTTAAGAAAGGTAAAGGATTGCTTAGATATCTTTATAATTTTATTTTCGTGCTCAAAACGCATTAAGAGAAGTGTTCCAAGATCACCGTAGTTTTGATGACTTATAAGGTTAGGAAGGTTGGTATTATGACAAATATTTTGAAATTGTGATCTAATTTGAGTATACGTAAGGCATTAGCAGAGAAAGTGTTTTTCATCTTCAACCATCTTAGTGTCACAAAGATGACAAATTCTTTCAACCCACAACTTTTTGGGAATCGTTCAACGCCCAGTTTCACTATGTAGTTCATGAGAGTTTGTTCTCATTTTAGTAATGTTGATTTTATTTTTTACACTAGTCAAAACAAAGAGATATTTTTTATCTTCTAGATTACGATTGACCATCTCCTTATAGTATCTTAATTTTATGTTATCCTCTAATTCTTTATAGCACCACAAATTCTTCTTAAATTTAGATGTAATAATATTTTTAATATTATCATTATTCTCCTTTATTTCCCAATTATTTAACGAAGACTTGGCATATTTATGTCATCCCTACTTGAGTTGCAAGTGGTTTTGGTTGGAGTTTGAAGCAATTTTCTGGAACCTCTTGTCATCCATGTTTTTTATATTGTTATTGTACATTAGGAAACCTAATCGTAGTCATGATATCAATGGGGGGAAGGTTCACTTCTATGAAGAGGATAGGATAGGATAGGGTGTATTGCCTTTAATTTTGATATTATAAGTTATAAACTTCTTTTGGATATGTTCTATCTTTTTCCAAGATTTTCTTGAGATACTGCATCTCCAAACTACACATCCATATAAGATAGCATGACTGACGAGAGTCTCAAAGAGGATTATTTTCTTATCCCATAGCCAAAGGTCCACTAATTTCCAATTGTTTTCAAGCCCATAAAAAATTTTCCACCCTCCATTTATCATTTTCTCAATGCTATAGTTCCAATTGAGCTTGTGATGGGTATCGATTATGATATATTTTTATGAAGGAACTTCCTCCAAGTTGTTGTTGTCATATACAAAAGTATCATAGGTGATCTTTTTTTTATTTAATTATCATAACCTTTGTTTTGTCAGTGTTCACAGTCAACTTGTACTATAGAAAAAATCCTTGAGTATTCTCAGTTGCTTACCAAGATCATAGGGACTCCTCATCGTGAGAACAATATCATTGGTGTAAATAAGGATGATGACTATACCAGATAGAGTTGGGCCGACATAACCTACTTCTTCCAAACAATCTTCTAACTTGTCAATATATATGCCAACAATGGTAAGGAATAAGGGACAACCTTGCTTGAATCCTATATTACAGTTAATTTCTTCCAACCAACCCTCAACATTCCTAAAATTGGCAATAACATTCTCATTATAGAAAATTTTAGGGGCAAAATTTCACCCATGGGAGAAATTTAGCCCCTTCAAATTTTGACAGGGCGAATTTTATGTATTAAAAAAAAACCCATATTAATCCCAATTCTCCCCCCTTTATGTTTAAAACAATATTAATTATATATTTAGCCCCAAAATGGTGGTCAAAATTTAAATATTAATTACATTTTTGCCTTGGAAAAATGGTGGCCATCCTCCCTTTCGCTCGATTTCTGGGAGTAGCCATTGATATTCCATGGTTTTCGCCCACAATTTTAGATTTTTCACAGGGCCAAGGACCATGATTCGCCTCAATTTGGGAATGGCCATTGGCCTTGGAGTTTTTTTGCCCACCGATTTGGATTTTTTACATGAATTCGTTCATGCGTTTTCGAAAATTTTGCCCCAATTTGATGGTGATTCACAATATTGATAGATCCAAGTGGTTCACCTTGAAATCTTCAGCCACGCCTAGCTTGAAATAATCAAAATCCAAGTTCCAACTCAAAATTCTATTATCAAAATTTGCAAATTACAGGAGGAGAAAGTGTCGAGTTATTTCCATCTTCTCGGTCACTCTGTGCCAACATTTATGGTTGCCATCCTGGCCCCTACAACACCTTGATACCAGGTAATTCATAAGTGGCTTCTAAGCCCTCTCTGCAACTTTTGAAATTTGTCACGATTGTGCAAGGATAATCTTAATATCTTATCATTTATGGGCTCATGGTTCTCTGCTCCGTTAGTAGCAGAGTTGTTGTTGTCATTCATTAAGTGTATATGCTAGTATGGATTATACTAATCAGTGATAGAGCCCACCCATCCTCCAGGATAGTAGAGGCTTCAGGTCATGACGAGTGATTGTTTGGGTTAGTGATTGGAGTATATCAGTATTTTTGTGTAACATGTTTAAGTTTTTTATCTTACCCACTATTTGAATAAATTACCTTGGTGTTTTTAAATCATTCTCACAAGATGGTGTTGAAACACAGTGTTTCCCAATGCTCATTGTTTGCTTGAAACACTTCATATGCATCCTCATACAGTATTCTAAGTTGTTATTATTATAATTTCATACAAACATTTCCTCAAGGCTCAACCCATTGTTATAGCCTATATCATATTGTATAATGTATTTTTTACTATATAGTATGCTAATAACAGAAAAATAATGAAAGATAGTTATCCATATGGCCATTTTTCACCATGAAAATCAATTAACCAAAATTTTCCACAGTCCACTCTAAGTTTTTCCTAACCCACCATATATTACTATTTCAACCCAATTATATCCAAACACATAAGAACCTAGGTCCCAAACCAACCTTACTAAATCTACTCTCACACTGTTCCAGATTCAATTCATTGTTGTTCCAAATTTAGTAATTGCTAATTCAGTTAATTTTTCTATCCATCCAGATTTTAGTTTTGTTCAGTTACACAAATGCATGATCTATTCTTAGAGAAGGGCTCCAATCTCTAGAGGCTAGGTAGTTAGTGTGCATGCATGAGGAGCTGAGTGAGGGTGCAAATTTTAAGGAGTGTACATGCATACATGCCACAACCATTCTCCAATTTGGATGCATTAACTTAGGCATTGTTATCCATTTGATTAGGCAGAAGGCTTAGGGTTTGAGGATGCTTCGGACTTCTTTCATGTGTCTAGTTTACTGTTTTCATATCTGCAAGTTTGGTGTTCATATTATCAATAATATGTGTTTGTAGGTGAATGTACTCTATAACTATTATTTGTAGGTGAGTGTACAAATCATCATCATTGTTTGACATGGCATAGCAGGAAAACTTTAAACATGGCACAAATAGAAACATATCATCACTCTGTAACATATCCCAATAGAAAAGAATGGACCATAGTACTATGTAACAGTGTAATACATCAAGGATCTAGGATAAACCCAAGCTGGCAAGCAAAAACATGTGGTAAAATCCACATGCAAAATGACTGACAACAGGGAGCTTCCAATCTATCTTTGTATGATTGTATCTAAGCCTGAATGTAGCCATACATTTTCATATGAGTCATGGAACACACTTCTAGAAAAAACAGATTATCAACCTAAAACCAACCTATCATAGGAAAAATAGTTTTTAAAAATGGATTTTTATTGATGTGGCATTATTTTGAGCCAATAATAATATGCAAGATGAAAATGACTTGTTGTATGTTGAACTGATTTATTTTTAGATAAGTATTGTTGGTTTTGTAACTTGTTGAGAAGAATTGAGTTCTTAAAATTGATATGTCTCTTGCATTTGTGTTGACTTGCCAAATGGATGACTAATTTTATATTATTTTTCTCATGCAGGTTTCACTTTTGGTTTCTAGATCGATTTGAAATTATAATTATGAAAATTTTAGTGAGATTCAAACAATGATCATGGAAAGAAAACATCAAAATAGAGGGATGTATTTTCATACTTTCAAAAGTCGCAATCCAAGAACCCAGATTCTCTTTATGATTCAAGCTCTTTTGAGCAACCCATCACTGAAAGTCAAAGAGATGTCAACTCTTCTGAGAATGCATCTAATATCCATATAATAGATGATGAAATAGGTTCCTCTAGTGATCAAATTGAGATGCTTTTGCCATAAATTGGCAATAACAATGTTGAAGGTTTTTCCTTGGAAGGCAACACAAACCATTCACAATCACGGAAAAGGAAAAAAGGCTAATGGGACATAGGGAAACACTTTCAATCGGAATAGGTCTCAAAATTTCCATTTATTGAACCAATACCCCCAACAAATGAGAAAGATCCTTCACGAGAAGTTAGATGCATTATATGTAGTTGGAAACTTGGAAAGACAATAAAATTGCAGTTGAAGTTATATATAATATAGAAGCATGCAAGAAAGGTGTATGATAAGGAAATTGTAAATGGCGAGGAGAAATCTATTATCAGATGGAAATATTCTGAGGAATGTCGACATGTCAAATATGAAGATGAATCTAATAAATACTTAATCAGTAAGAGAAAACTTGAGGCAAGTGGAGGAACCATCACATCTCTATTTGGAAATACGATGGAAAGAAATTTGTTATCCAAGACGATGCAATTAAGCACTATATTTCACATCTTATCTAGAGGTCGTCCTATGACAGATTTTTTAGATTACAAGAACTTTATATCTTTTCTTGAAGTGTCAAATTTTCCATCTTCTCATCGGTTAGTAACGAGTGGTTGGGAATGGGAAAAATATCTAGCTCAAGTAGAAACGGATGATTTGAAAGAGAATATTGCAACTAATAGGTTTTTATCATTGTCTTTGGATGAAGTTACAGCTATTAATAATACTTCATGGATCTGCCTGAGCATATATATGGTTAATAATCATGTTAGGCATTCATATTTACTTGGAATTCATAAAATGAGGGAGAATTCTATAGCTCAAAATATTTATGAACTTGTCATCAAGACTTTGAAGGAAATTAGTGGTATGGATCATTTAGTGATTGCGAAAAAGTTGGTATGTATCGGAGCAGATGGAGCATCAGTCATGTCATGGAAAATTAATGGCCTTTGTGTCAAACTACAACTATCAGCTTCACCATTTATGATTAGTATTCATTGTATGGCTCATAGAATGAATCTTGCATTTAAAATAGTAAGCAAGTTTCCACTAGTTTCAAAATTTGAAGATCTTGTACGTGAAACTCATGCATACTTTTGTCGTAGTCCCAAGCGATTTAAAGAGTTTCAACAATTTGTTGAGGTTGTTGCGGATGGAAAAAAGATACTAAAAGATGTTGATACAAGATGGATATAATTGAATGGACTAGCTCAAAGACTATTTAGTGAGTACCAATCCTTAGTAGGGTTGATGTATGAACATCGCTTCAATGTAGACAAAGCTCGAGATCTTCTCTTTCGATTAACTGATATAGAGACATTCTTAACATTGGCTGGAATTCTTCCTATGCTTTATGAAATGAATGTCCTTGTGAAAATGTCTTAGAGTCGCACAATGTATATTGTAGAATACATACATACAATAAAATTAGCATGTCTTCAATTGGATAATTTGTATACGATGTCAGAATCTTTCACAAGTCCAGCACTTAAAGGTTGGAGTATTATCATCGATATAGAAAACATTGAAAATTATTTGAAGTTTCATGGAAAATGAATACTATGTATCGCAGTGCGCGGGTATATGGCTCCATTTCATTATGTTAGTAATATGGGACGAATCACTTAAGAGTTTCATGTGTCAAGAGACCAATTCAACAATGTTGTGATTTCAGTGAAGCACAACTTGATAGAAATTGCAAAATCACTAGCATCAAAGATAAGGGAACAATTTTCTCGAGATGAATTATTGGAGGCCATGACTGTGGTATACCCTCAATATTGGAACCTTGAACACAATAGAGAGGTTAAAATAGTTGACCTTTTAGAAAAATTAAAAATTTGAGTGCACCAATTTGGCAATAATCGCAATGTACAAGGAGAAGAGATTGAAGGTATATTAGATTCATCAAAGTTGTATCAACAAGACAATATATTTGGTCAAACAATGTTAGCTCAATATTTTGGTTTGCATAAACCTCTAGAACATGGTGCAGAAACAAGATTATGGACTAAATTAGGTGAAAGAAAATACCTAGAAAAAAACATGTCAGAATATTTCAAATTAGCAGATTTATGTCAAACCATGATTTTGGGTTCGGTGGAGGATGAGGGAATGTTTAGTGCAATATCATTCTTGAATTCAAAGTTGAGGAACAAGCTTGATAAACATATGGATACATGTTTAATATTGTATGTAACAAAGTATGACATAAACAATTTTCCATTCGATAGAGCACTAGCTCTTTGGCGATCAGAATGTGATAGAAGAGGAGAATACAACACAACAAATTCCTATAATGAACTTGATATTGAAGATAATCTTTTAGAGGCTCATAGTAATAGTTCATCTATAGAGTTTCCTATTCAGAATATAGAAAATGAGGGTCGACATGTTGATGTGAACTAGGATATTAATATACCCCAAGATGTTATCTAAACCAATATGCATGAGGGGACTCTTATTTTGACTTACATGTTCCATTGATGATTGGAGTTGTAGAAATAATGAATGGAATGGAACATGTGATGTGATTCTTGTTAGTTTATTGACTTAATTGTTCCTCTAGTTTTGGAGTACATTGGAAAAAGGTAATTATTTATGGGAGCAAGATTACCATCTGTAAATTTGAGATTGCATTTAAGATAAAAATAGGTTCTATATTTTGTATTAAATAGTGTAACATTGAAGCTACATTTAATTGATCAAAGCTATTTTAAGTTTTATGGTTTGATATTTAACTAAGACATTCTCTTTTTCCTATCTATGACAGGAAATGAAGTTGGCATTTGATGAAGTTGAGACCTATCTCTTCACATAGATAGTGTCCTAGTATTAAAGGCTAAATAACTAATTAACAAGACTTTCGCTAAGCAAGAATGGACTCATTCAAGACTCAAGTCCATGAAACTTCTTGGATTTGTAACTTTTATATCTTGGCAAATTTTAATGGTTTGTTTGGTGTTTGCATTTGGACCATTTTTTTCAACTTTGGAAGTTTGGTTTTATTTTGATTAAAGATTGTGTTAGTCCCTTGAATGCTTCTAGTTCTCATTTGATGCTTGACTGAAGCTTGAGCCCTTTGTAGCTTGATTGGTTTATTTACAATATATTATGTTTATTTATATTTTCTTTGAGAAGACATGTTGGTATTCATAAAAGGAATGAGCCATGAGTTGCTAAGAGAAGAGAAAAATGGTCTATGTATTGGCCTACTAGATTCCTACGCGGTCATCGTAGGACATATATTGCCAATAAGACCAACATTCCTCTAATGCATTTATAATTTTAATGTCATGAATAAAAAAAAATTACTTGTAGCCTCTCAATAATGTTTTATGAAATAATTTGTAATCTAGTCTGGTTATTTCAAAGGCAATCAAGCATAGTCTATGCATAAACATTGCGTCTTCTGACACTAATTCATAAGCAATCACCCAAGCTAATCAATACCTACTCAAACTCCGATCATTGTTGAGACTGTTATAGATTTCCTTCTCACTGAACAATTCTAAATCTAATTGTTGAATTAATCCTTCACCACTAAACCACTCCTTGCAGAAAACAAACCACTCAGATGAAATGAATTAAAATATCTATATTACTTTTGAAAGAAGTTAAATCCTCTCAAAAGATCTACTCTATGATTGCATAAATAAAATTCAAACTTCAAAGAAATTGTAACTTCATTAAATCATAAATCCACAATCACACCTCCATCTAGATCTGGCTCGGAAATAAAGAGTAGAGAACTTAATCTATGATATCATTCAGTGAGATGGTTGAGATGTAGCAACAATACTAATCATCAAGTGACAAGGAATAACTAAACCATTCAGGAAATATTACACTTTAAAGATAACAAATCGTTACAGCAACAATTGCAATCTATTCAGCAAAATAAATCCAAAAATAAGTATTGCTTCAGCAACATTAAGCATACAGACTGCAGACAAAGGTTAAGTTGTTGATTTATCATGTGATGTGCATAGGAAGAGAAAACTAACAATTGATTGAGGCAAGCTCTATGTGGAGGTGGGCCCTTGCCTCCAAATAGAGCTTCTTGTAAAAAAACTAAAAAGAATTAATCACTAATAGGAATTCAATTGAACATTTCCACTTCTTATAAAGAGATTAAATTGTCAAATACAATGTTAATTCTCCAGTGCTCAATGGAAAAACAAGGACTATCTCCCTAGTGTAAACATTATGTACATCTTTTAAACCATGTCATGTTCTCATAATAGAATGAAACTACCATTAGTTTGAACAGTCTTTAAAATATTTCGATTCTCAAGCTGTTCATAAATTCTCAAAATAGAGTATGTTAAGATTACAATAACAAAAATTTGAAACTTAGAAATCCACACTCCAATTGTTATCCAATGATGTGGCGAGTTGCACGATTCCCTAGATAAGTTGTGCTAATTCCAGACTCCAGAAGATCTCCCTCTACCAGCTGGATATGTTAGATCCACGAGGAGAGCCAATCAGTGGTGCCATAGTCTTCTTCATGCGTGTTTCATCCAGGTGTTTCGGCATGGTGTTTCAATCAGGTGTTTCAGCATGATTTTTCAGCACGGTGTTTCAGCACCAGCTGGAAACATATATGCATTCATTCTTATTAATTCATCAGTAATTGCCCAAATTAGGAAACATCATCCTAGTTTACAAGTATTATATGAATTAACATAACACAATCATCAATGAATAATGAATTATGAATTGTACCTGCTCTTGGGACCAGGATTGATGTTCTCATAAGAAATGTAAACAATAGGGTTCGGGGATGAATTAATACAAGAGAATGAGGAATAATAAGGAAAAAGGGGCAATTTTAGCACCCAACATCTCCCCCCAACTGCATCATTGCATGTCCCCATGCAACTTCACTCACTCAAAATCGAAGTTCGAGTCGAGGCATGAAATTTTCCAATGCAAATTAGAAATATTGTAGGATGATGCAACATTATCTTCTAAATTCATGTAGCCCTTAGAATAAATCACTTATGCCCAACATTCCCTTTTAGTCTTCTTAGTCAATCTGTATTTATGGTGATACTTCTTTGTTGGCAGCCAAATAAGAGGAAAATGAAATCTAAGCCCCAACTATTGTGGACCACAAGTCTAAATGCACTCAATATATCTAGGAACCCGAGACAGAGCATAGGTAAAATTTTCATGACTGTAGGGATCCTTGGTCCTCAAGGCTAGAGAGGATGATTCCCATCTAAATTTGCTATCTTCCAGTGCAAACAGTTTCTGATCATTAAATTTTTTTAACACAAGAATATATGAAAAACCTTTGAAGGTCTGTCACTTTTATAGTCATGTAAGATGAAGAGAGTAGATGTCGATGTATATCAAAAACAATAACAGGAGTACGGAGCTCACCCCTAATCCATAATGGTGTTTCTCCTTCATTCTTCTAGATTGTGTGGAAGTCATTCCACCATTTTTCCTCATTGTTCACAAAAGAAGCGAAGGCTCTCAGCTACCCATCTCCTACATAGGGAAAAGGATTAAATTTTATATCCAAAAGGCATGCATGTTCATGCAAATAAAGCTCACATAAGAAATGTTGATCTGAGAAATCACTCTAGGTGAAAGTTTCTAAAAAATCAGAGGTACTAATAATTTTATAAGGCCTTCCTTCCTTAATATATTTAAGCTTAAAAAGAGTTAATTGTTCATGAAGGAAGACCGGGTATGAGGGAGAAGGGCTTCTACAACTCAGTAGCTCTTCTGCTAACAAACACATTTGATTTTTATCCTATTGCAGAATCTGGAACTTAGCTTGCAGCTTCTTCAACTCTCCCAAATCCTTCTTCATTTCCTCCCATTTAAATTTCTGAGACGTCAAAAATTCAGTGTATTTATCCCTTAGGTCATGTATTTCCTTTTTGTGGGCTGGCACAGGAATCATTCCTTCTCCAAACATGGAAACTTATTGTTTCCTTTTATCAATCTCTGCCAGCAAAAAAATAGTATTATCTTCTATGTCATGATGGTCAACTTTATGTTCATCCTCATCACTGATTTCTAGAGGAATTTGAGCTTGTGTCATTGGTTTTTGTGTAACATTGACTTTATCTGGTTGTGGTAATTCCTCTTCCTCAACCACTAGTTCTTGTGTGACAGTAGCTTCTTTTATGGCCTCATGATATTGTTGATTTAAATTAGGTACTGTTGGTTCTTGTGTAGCAGTGGTACTCTCAAGTTGGTTTGGTTTAGCAGTCTTAGCCATCATTGGTTATTGTGTTATAGTGACAACTTCTTATATATCCTTATTAGACTACGTATTTAAATTAGGTACCACTAGTTCTTGTGTTACAGTGGCATTCTCAGGTGTTTTAGCAATCTTCTTTTCTTCTTCCTTAGCCATTGGTTCTTGTGTTACAGTGGCATTCTCAGGTGTTTTAGCATTCTTTTCTTCTTCCTTAGCCACTAGTTCTTATGTGGAACTGGATTTGTTTCTCTATGTTGCCTCAACCATCTCTTCTTGTCTTCTGATTAATCCCAAAGTTGAGGGCTCAAGAAGGGTCACCTAATACCCATCCAATCTATAAATATCCCCACACTGAGGACACAAATATTCCTTAAATGTTTCATGTGTTTCAGCCTTCTCTGATGGCACAGTCTATCCTCCTAAAATATGGGTTGCTTGTACTAATAAATCCAGATCATGAGGTGGAGGCCTTTGGGCTCCCTTTCCTACTTTTAGAATTTCCAATTCCCCCGTAATCCTTTGAAATTATCTTTTCAATTGATCATTCTCAAATAACAGTGCATGAATCTGACTTTTACCTCTTTCAACAATAGGTTCATGTGTTTCAGCATCTCTTTTATTTGGGCTCAGGTTGTCAACTAGTTCTTGTGTTACATTGACAACTTCTTGTTGTTTTTCATCACCTAATGCTTCTTGTGTAACAATGGGTGAAAGAGGATGTAGCACAGGAATCTCAATTTCTGCAATTTTCAGTTTAGTTGCCTATGTTGTGGCAACAGCCCTAGTTCTTCTCCTTGTAATTGGGAAAGTTGATGGAAATTGTTAAAAAATAATTAAATCGTACCTAGGCAAGTGTTACTCATCACCTAGGTGCCTAAAGGGTAAGAAACTGCCTAATGTGGACCCTAGTCATTTAATTTATGAGATGTAAATTAAAATGTGACTTTTTGAACGTAGGGAAAGTGGGTGACTTAAGTGATTTAATATCCACTACTCATATCATCTAATCTCAGCCATTGGATGAGATAACCTTTCACCTTCTCCTCATTGATTCGATTAGGGTAAGGAGGGCGCACCCTTTGAGGGTGGTTATTTCATTTTTGAGAGAGCTGGAAAAAGAGAGAAGTCGAGTAGACTAAGAGAGGCACATTTGTTCCTAAGGGAACACATACTGAGGCAAGCTTGGGCATCCAAATCGAGGAGAGAAGTACAACAGTTAATGGAGGTCATACTATATGTATTTTGAGCAGACTGTATAGATGAATATTGGTACAGTTTTTGAGGTGAAGGTACAGCACATTTATTAGGTCGTACTGTATGAATTTATGAAGGTCGTACAGTTTTTTTATTGCACATAAATCGAGGAGTGGCTGCTGTGGAATTTTTTGGAAACTTGGCACACTTTCCTAGGAATCTGTACAGTCATTTATTGCATATAATTTGGGCTTCTAGTTTTGGAATGAATTTCAAGGGTATCTATACATCAAGAAGGGCACAAAAATCGAGGACTTGACCTATGCACATGTATAGGAAATTCGGGCACAAATTTCGAGGAGTTTGGCTCAGATTTTGACGTGGAAACTTGGCATGGTTTTCGAGATAAGTCTGTATTTAATTTCTGAAATCAATGACTATTGTAAAAGACATTTTCTAAAATAATAAAAATCCCTCTCTCACTGGTTTTCCCCTTGTGGGTTTTTCCAGGGTCATTGTTAGACCTAAAATCTATGTGCATTTTACTTTCTGAATATGGTGTTGCTGATATAATTTTATTTTTGCATTAAATGTTGTTCAGAATCCTCATGTTTCAGTTCTGAAATTTTGTTTATATGTTGAGTATTTATGGCTTTCATAAATCTAGGTTTTGGGCATTAAAAACTGATAAAAATTAGCAAGACTTGAAACTGGATGGAGTCAAAAAAATTACATGGTATCAGAGTTGAGTTGAAGAGAAGTGCAGACTTAAATCAGAAAGATAGAGAATAGGACAGAAGCTACTTCACCGGACAGAGTTTGGAATTTTTATTTTCAATAGAGGGGGGTCAATGGGTACCGGTTTAAGGGTTGAGGACAGACTTGATGGGGTAGTAAATTCTGGTACTTTGAAGGAGAGAATGATTTTGATTCTGCAAGAGAATGAATTATGGGACATTGTTGAGAACTCCACAACAAACCCAGTAAATATACCTACAGATCCTACTCTTCTAGCAGCCTACACCAAGAAGAGTATCAAGGCTAAGAGAATCATCCTTGATGTCATCAAGGACCATTTGATTCCTCATGTGACAGGGAAGACAAATGCCTATGAGATGTGGGATTCCTTTACGAAGTTGTGTCAAAGTACAAATGAAAACCGAAAGATTCTTTTGAGAGAGAAACTGAAAAGCATTAAAATGACCAAGGCTAAAAATGTGGTCACATATCTTACCAGGTTGACACAGGTGAGAGATGAACTTGGAGTTGTTGTAGAGGAAATTGCTAACAGTGAACTTGTGAGGACACCAATGAATAGGGTGACCAAAAAATGGGTTGTTTTTGTTGAGGGCATTGTGGCGAGGGAGAATCTTGCCAAGTGGGAACGTCTTACCCTGAGAGGTTATGTGCATGGTAATTCATCTACTGGTCATGATGAGGAGAATGTATCTCTTGCTGCCAAAAGAAAGAAGAAATTCAAAAAGGGTCCTAAGGGATGAAACAAACTGAAGAGTGAAAACAAGAAGGACAAGAGCAAAGTCAAGTGCTTTGCATGTCACAATTTTGGGCACTATGAAGGACGGTGTCCTAATAAGAAGAAGAAGAAGAAGTAGACAACATATTCAGCAGAAGTGGAGGATTTTTCCACCAGGTTTGATTAGGATTTTTCATTAGTGGTGTGTCTTTCCACTAGAGCCACTCATTCCAGTGTTTGGTATATTGATAGTGGTGCCTCCCGCCATATGACAGGTGTACGTGAGAATTTCATAGATCTTACACAGATTGGTGATTTTGAGTTAGTGCTTGGAGATGACCTAGTGGTCAAGGCAGTTGGTAGTGTGATAGTATCATTTCAAAGCGATTCTCTACCTCCCATGTTGTTGAGAGATGTCCTATATGTTCTTGTCTTGAAGAAGAACTTGATTTCAATTTCTACTATTGAGGAGAGGGTATATGAGGTGTTGTTCTGTGATGGACAAATGCTCCTATTTCCCAAGGGGTCCAGTATCACTTTGGCCAAAGCGATTGGGACTTGACATGAGAAGTTCTACAAGCTCATGTTTCATCCAACTAGTGCATTGTATCATACTACCAACAGCAATGATATTTGTGATCTATGGCATAGGAGGATGGTCCATTTTCATCATGGGGCTCTGAGGATACTAAAGGAAATTGTGACTGGATTGCTAGAGTTCAGTACAGAGCACAAGGAGTTGTGCAAGGGGTGTGTTTTGGGAAATTACACCAAGACTGCTTTTCCAAGCAGTGACAACAGAGCAGCAGGTATACTTGATCTGATTCATTATGACGTATGTGATCCTATGTCTTTTACATCTTTGAGTGGTTGTTTGTACTATGTCATATTCATTGATGACTTCTCTTGAAAGTCTTGGATTTTATTCATGAAGACCAAAGGACAGGTCTTAAATCGGTTCCAAGATCTTAAAGCTCTTGTGGAGAACCAGACTGGGAGGAAAATCAAAGTACTAAGGACAGATAATGGGGGTGAGTATACCTCTAATGAGTTTAATGACTTCTGTGAAGGAGAAGGCATCAAGAGGGAGTTGATTGTTCCTAACAACCCACAATAGAATGGGGTTGCAGAGAGGAAGAACATGTCCATAGTTGGGGTTGCGAGAGCCATGTTTCATTATCAGGGGATGTCACTCTTTATTTGGGCTGAGGCATGTTACACTGCAGTGTATGATGAGTATCTACAGAACATGAGTCCACTAGAGCATTGGGGGATAAGACTCCTGAGGAGGCTTTCTCTAGGAAGAAGTCTGAGGTTGGGCACTTTAGGATTTTTGGGTGCCTTACATATTCACATGTCCCTTATGAGAAGAGGACAAAGCTAGAACCCACGACAGAAAAGGGGATTTTTGTTGGGTATAGAGAGACTTCAAAGGATTTCTGCATAAACATCCCTTCCTTGAGGAAGACAGTTTTGAGAAGGGATGTGAGATTTGAGGAGGATAGAACCTTTAGGAAGTCACAAGGGACTAAGAGGGGTGAGAGGTCACCACCTAAGATTTAGGTGAGTCCACAACAGACTTCATTGACATAGAGTTCAGGTCCACCAACTTCAGGGATGACTGGTCCACAGGTTACAGGGCCACAGATGTCAGGATCACAGGTTACTAGTCCACAGGTTTCAAGATTGAGTGCTCCAAATTATACTCCAGGTTCACAGTCTTCAGGTGATGGGGTTGAGAAGGGGGAGTCCCCTCCATGGGACACCACTTCAAAGCTTTTAGGACACTTTGAGAGAGGCACATGGTTCAATGGGGAATCTTAGGCAGACTGTGAGGCAAATTAAACCTCCTAAGAGATTTTGCAGCCAAATTGCGATGGTGAGCAGCATCAAGGAGTCTAAGCCTTCCAATTTTGAGGAGGTTGTTGGCAGACAGGTTTGGAGAGATGCCATGATGGAAGAGTACAATTCTATCATGAAGAATGATGTTTGGGAGATTGTTCCTAGACCTGAGGGGAAGTCAGTGGTGACTTTTAGATGGCTCTACAAACTCAAGTATGTTGCAGATGGTAGCATTGAGAGGTAAAAAGATCGTTTTATGGATCAGGGGTTCTCACAAGTTGAGGGAGTTCACTATGATGAGACCTTCACTCTGGTTGCTAGATATACCTTGATCAGGGCAATGATCTCTATTGCAGCACAGATGGGTTGGAAGATCCATCATTTGGATGTGAAGACCGCATTTCTGAATGGTCTCATACAGGTGGAGGTGTACATTGAGCAGCCATTTGGATTTGAGATGCATGGGATAGAGTCTCATGTGTCCAGACTGAAGAAGGCATTGTATGGGCTAAAACAAGCTCAAAGAGCTTGGTATTCTAGGATTGATTCCTACTTGCAGTAGTTGGGCTTTGAGAAGAGTGAGGCGGATCCCAACCTGTACTTAATTGTTGTTGGAGAGGATCCTCTCATACTCTTGCTATATGTTGATGATATTTTCATTACAGGGGATGAGAGACTCATTACTAGCTGCAAGGAGATCCTTGCTTCAGAGTTAGAGATGAAAAATATTGGATTGATGCATTATTATTTGGGGTTGGAAGTTTGGCAGGAGCCTGGACACATCTTTCTGGGACAAGGGAAGTATGCTTGTGACATTCTGAGAAGATTCCAGATGGAGGATTGTAGGCCCATGACCACACCCATGATTACTAACTGGAATAATCTTCATGCTTCTGAGTCACAGTTGGTTGATCCCACTTTATATCGTCAGTTGATCGGTTCATTGATGTATTTGGTCAACACTGGACTAGATATTTGTTTTGTTGTCAACACTCTTAATCAATTTATGGTGGAGCCTACGAGAGTGCATTGGGTGGTAGCAAAACATGTGCTTAGGTATATTTGTGGTACAGTGGATTATGGTCTAGACTATCTGAGAGGGGATGGAGTTCAATTGGTGGGCCATACAGATTCAGATTGGGCAGGATGTGTCAGTGACAAGAAGAATACTTTTGGATGTTGTTTCGGATTGGGCTCAACAGTGGTGTCTTGGTTCAGTCGGAAGAAAAAGTCAGTGGCTTTGAGTTCTGCAGAGGCTGAGTATATGGCTGCCGGTTAGGCCAATTGTGAGGCCCTTTGGCTTCGCAAGTTGTTGACGGGATTATTTGGTGTGTAGTTGAGACCCACTATGATTTATTGTGACAATTAGAGTTGTATCAAACTCTCTAAGAATCTAGTTTTTCACGACAGGTCTAAGCACATTGAGAGGAGCAATTGAGATACAGTACATATCTCCAGATGAGCAGGTTGTGGACATACTCACTAGATATTTGGGAAAAGGAAAGTTTGTATTCTTTAGGGACAAGCTTGGAGTGGTGAGTAACACCTTCCTCGGTAAGAGGGAGTGTTAAAAAATAATTAAAAAGTACCTAGGCAAGTGTTTCTCATCATTTAGGCGCCTAAGGGATGAGAAAATGCCTGATGTGGACCCTAGTCATTTAATTTATGAGATGTAAATCAAAAGATGAATTTTTGAACTGAGCGAAAGTGGGTGACTTAAGTGATTTAATATCCACAACTCATCTTGTCTAATCTCAACCATTGGATGGGATGACCTTTCACCTTCTTCTCATTGATTCGATTAGGGTAAGGAGGGCACACCCTTTGAGGGTGGTTGTTGCATTTTTTAGAGAGCTAGAAAAAGAGAGAAGTCGAGCAGACTAAGAGAGGCGCATTTGCTGCTAAGGGAACACATACTGAGGCAAGCTTGGTCACGCAAATTGAGGAGAGAAGTACATCAGTTAATGGAAGTCGTACTGTATGGACTTTGAGTAGACCGTACAATTGAATATTGGCACAATTTTTGAGGTGAAGATACAGTTCATTTATTGGGTCGTACTGTATGGACTTATGAAGGTCGTATTGTTGTTTTATTGCATAGAAATCAAGGAGTGACTGTTGTGCAGTTTTTTGGAAAGTTGGCATGCTTTCTTAGGCAGTTGTATAGTCATTTATTGCACAAAATTTGGGTTGTTGGTTTTGGCATGAATTTTGAGGGTATACATACAGCAAGAAGGGCACAAAAATCGAGGAGATGACCTATGCACATGTACAGGAAATTCGGTCATGAATTTCGAGGAGTTTGGCTTAGATTTTGAAGTGGAAACTTGGCATGGTTTTCGAGATAAGTATGTATTTAATTTATGAAATTAATGATTGTTGTAAAAGACATTTTCTTAGAGCTCTAAAATAATAAAAATCCCTCTCTCATTGGTTTCCCCTTGTGGTTTTTTCCAGGGTCACTGTTTGTAATGTCCCCATTTTGGGACATTATTACATTACAGAGTATTATGCCTAACAGAGTAGCAAGATAGGGGTGAAAGAGATTTTGGGAGATATTGAGGGGTTTTATTAGGCCCAACTTGCATCGTTCATCATATTTCATCATCAGGATCCATTCTGCACAGCTTGGCTTTGGTTCCGTTGCATTCCGACGATTTCTGTAATTTTGAGTTATTATGGGTCATATTTTAATTGAATTCATTAAGAAGGTCATAATGGGCATATTACTTGGAGAAACCTCTTAGTGTAATAGCTCATTGGAATCGAGAGGAAGAACACTACATGATAAGATTATGAGAAGTGACTTTCAATGGCCAGAGAAGCCATAAGGATGGATAAATCACTTTTTATAGTTAAAATGGTTCATTAATTAATTAAGTGATTTAATCAAGGATTAATAAAATAAAGAAAAAGTCACTTGGAGAGAAAAGGTGAACATGGGTATAAAGGAGAGATAGGGGCCTCTATTCTCTCATTATGTTGACTGATTATTTTGTATTTGGCCTCTTGGCTTGGAGAGCTCTTAGAGCTTGGGGTTTTGAGGGTTTTGGTGACAAACCCTAGGATTGGTTTCGGTGTTGCAATGATACACCCTAGCTAGTCATTTTGTGGGAAGAGATCACTCTGATTTCTTCATTGTGCTTCATTGTTAGCATATTTACATTTAGTGTGTCTGAGTATTCTTCCTTTTTGGGCAGTGAAGTTTCTATTGCAGCTGAGTCTTCATTGTGACGGCTGAATTTCTTGAGGTGGGACGTTTTTCTTCACAAAGGCTGAGTCCTCCACCTTGTTGGGCGAATTTAGTGACCAAGGGGGTTGTATTATTGATTATAAGGGGCGAGTTTCACTTGTTGTTCACTTTTCTTTCTTGTTGGACACATTTCTTGGAGTCAGGGTGCATTCTCTCTATGTTGGGCGCATTCCTGAGCAGCCAGACTGAGTTTTTTCCATAGAGAAGTCGAGTTATCCTATTGGAGGTTGAGTTCCCTAACTGTTGATCATACCATATTATTTGGGGGAGTGATTTCATTGGCTGGGAAAGTTAATATCAGACTTGCGTCGTTTTCTTATCTAGTTGAGTTGTATTCCTCCTTTGTGGCCAAATCTATGAGTAAAAAGAATGATCTTCCTATAGTTGTTTATTGTTTCATTGAGGGACAAGTTTGGGTGTTGTTGGAGAAGTGAAATAAAGGTTATTGTTGTCATTAGATCTGTTAGCCATTGTTGGACTGTTATTTGTAACTTGTTGGTCGAAATTTTCACCTACAGCTCTGTATTCTTCCTCAGCAATAATATTAGTTCTATTCTACCAGCAAGAAAATACTATTATCTGAAGTATTTGAGGCATACCTGTGAGTCAACTCTATGTATTTTCTAGTTCTTTATTACCTAGAAATGAAATAAACGTATTTTTGTTGTGTTTCCTTGAATACATCAGTTGTGTGTGTATTGTGGGTTTTATATTCTTGTTGTGTATATCCTTGTTGTATTAAAGAGTTAATTTGGCATATTCAAACCACATGAAACCAACCATTAACACTCCAGAAACCAAACAAAAACCACAGCAGTGAGTTTGGAGTTGTAAGCAATGAGAAAGCACCGTCAACACACAAACAAATTATATAATTTTCTACAGAAGTGGGAAAAATTATAACAGTAGTACATAGGTACATTACAGTGGTATCAAAGAATGGTCCTCTGCAGCTGTGAGGTTTTTAAGGGAAGCATTGACAGTAGATACATGAGAAATATGGAAAATTAGTTGGAACAATAGGTGTTTGAGGTGGGAATGAGGTTACAGTCACTCCCTCACTTCAAAAACACTCTTCTTAAAATTCACAAGCAAGCAGCGGAAATTTTATCTAAGGTGGGTCAGTCTCCTTCACAGGTTATGTTGGATCAAATACACCCATTAAAGGAAGCTCTAGTTATGCCAAAGTTGTTGAGACATCAATATGGAAAGGTGTCACTTAGGGTGTCCATATGTATAAGTGATATCACCAGAATCACATCACCAAACGCTCCATACAAAGATGATGTGTTGAGAAACACCTTCCAGCTTATTATTACTATTTTCCAAGGGTTGGATGATATAGCTAGTCCCTTGTCTGGAGAGAGGGTTACCATTCTGGAAACAATGACCAAGATTGAGTCATGTTTTTTTATGCTAGACATTGGGTGTGTTGACTTGATCCTTGAGACGTTTCACATTTTCCTCTTTGTTGTCAATGGAGATCATCCAGAAAATGTGTTAACATCTATGCAAGCCATTATGACTTTTATTTTGGACAAGAGTGATGATATTCCAGAGTGGTCGGTATCACTTATACTAGCTTCCTTGGGGAGAGAAAAGGAGGAGGTTTCTTCGGCTAGACATAGACTCGCTATGAATGTAGTGGAGCAGTGTGCAAATAAGCTTCATTCATATGTGATTGTATCATCTGGTGACACTAGCACGTGGGATGAACATACTGATAGCTTGACAGTGCATGAGGAGGAGTTGACATCTTCATCATGTACAGAGGCTTGTGATGATCTCGGTGTGAGTAAACCTAAGTATGATGAGGCATTGACACTAGACAAGTCACCTTTGGAGACCAATATTATTTTGCAGGAGTTGCACATGACTGAGGACCAAAGTAGCACAATGGATACAGGGAAGCATTCTTATGGAGAGCCACACCATTTGGCAATGCAACTGAAGGTTAGTGAGGATATGATCATAGTTTCTATGGGACACTTTGATGCTACACATGCACTGGTGGCAGATTATTGTTGGAGGGCATCGATGGCATAGGTTAGTTCAGATGGGGGAATTGTCATTGATGACTTCCATATGCTCAGGGAGAGAGTGACTGTGATGAGGGATGACTACCAGTAGTTGTCGATGGATAGGGATTACCTATGGGAGGTTGGCGAGATGTATCACAGGGCACTAAGGGAGAAGGAGGTTGAGGTGGACTGACTCACTCACGATTTGGTGAGCACATGGAGATTCTTGGAAGGTACACAGATAGCCCTTCAAGAAACAAGATCCAAATTAGAGGAGCTCCTTTAGGGGACTAGTCAAAGATCCACTACATCTATCTCAGCAGAGAGTCTGACATATCATTCAGCCACATTGTTAGAGGATGTTGGTGGTTTAGCAGTAGAGCACCAATTGACGAAGGAGTATGAGGAGTACCCAGGATCACTGATGAGTATAGAGAGATATGATCAAGAGATGCAGGAGGATGTCCATGGGTCACAGGGACCACTCTTCACGAGGGGTTTTGACACAGTTGGTCATATAGATGCTCATGGGGATTCCAGATCCAGGGACAGTTATGAGGACACTTCCATTTGTGTTCCACGATTGACTAACCTTCATATAGAGGTTGACCCAGTAGTACACCCAAGAGCCATAAGGTTGTAGGAGTATACAGGAGATTACATGAGTATGCAGGGACATACAGTGATAAGAGGTAGTTCACAAAGACATACAGAGGTCTACAGTGGGATTCAGGAGGACACACTAGATTGCAGGGAGGATATGTACTTTGTAGAGCATGGAGATTCCTCTCCCTTGCAGCAGTATACAAATCTAGGAGATCACCTTCCCAGTAGCAGTAGTAGTGATGATGGATGGAGAGTGATTGAGCCGCAGATTGTGGAGACACCTACTGTTGTACCTAATGGTTGGTGTTCAGTGATGAGTATATGCGATTATTTACCATGGTTGACAGTGGACAAGCTTTTGGTCAAGTCTCTGAGATTGACCAAAGCATATGATACTTTCCAGTCCCACAGTTGGTTGCAGATATTTATGATAGCCTTTCTTGATACCTTCATCATTGACAACAACACAAGGGGAGATAGACAGTGATAGAGGACATGGAGATTTGGTAGGCTAAGACCACCTGACAGGAGTGTCTTTATTGCATATAGTAGGATAGGGGTGGATCATCAGAGAGGGACAATTGAGGCCTTGGGTGTGATGGAGAGTATCTTAGACCATGGGATAGAGGATATCTCAGAGGTTGATACATATTCAGATTCTCATTGGGATGAGGATGGAGGGCTTTCGACAGTTACCAGTAGGGCACATCAACAGTTAGTGGGGATTGGAAGTGATGGACTTCCATATTTGACATGGGATCTAGGAATCCATTTGGTCAGTAGTTTGCTTCATCTTATGAGGATCCATGAGTGGAGGATCCATTATGTACACTTTCAGCAGACAGTGATGATTAGAGTAGTGTAGCGTCAACATGATCATCTGTGTCAGAGACTAGCATGGGACCCTGGGATTACAGGGCTAGGAATTTCATTAACTGATGGAGACGAGTGGATCTTTGTAGGGGGGAGTCACTTTGAATTTCTAATGAGCTTCAGTATTGGGGGGAGCACGTCACTTATTGGTGATTCATTGAGGTCTTGTACTACCTCACTATGGCAGTGGAATGTTCAGTCGGTGGAGGTCGGGTTGGGGTTGGTACGATCTTGGAAGATAGACTCATTTATGGTTGAGACCATGTGTTATTTGCAGGAGACTCATAGTATTGATATGTTACAGGACTATATTTCACAAGGCATTGTAGTTCACATTTTGATATGGGATCCAGGGATTGGAGTGCTTGGTAGTTCAGCATTTGATGGAGTTGAGTTTCGAGTAGAGTGGTTTCTCAGGGAGTTGACTAAGATTTTTTGGCCATTGATCATTCTACTCATCAGGAGCATGTGGGTGTCATACGTGGTGAGCACTTGGAGAGGTGACATCTTGAGGGGAGTCTACCTTGTGTGACACAGGTGGATATGGGACCCCGGTATCATATGTAGTTTGATTCAGCTATTGCTTGAGGACAATCAATATTCCAGTAGGGAGCACTGTAATGTCCCCATTTTGGGGCATTATTACATTACAGAGTGTTATGTGATAGGGGTGACAGCGATTTTAGGAGATATTGAGGGGTTTTATTGGGCCTGACTTGCATCATTCATCATATTTCATCATCAGGATCCATTCTGCACAGCTTGGCTTTGGTTCCATTGCATTCCGACGATTTCCATAATTTTGAGTTATTATGGGTCATATTTTAATTAAATTCACTAAGAAGGTCATAATGGGCATATTACTTGGAGAAACCTCGGAATCGGGAGGAAGAGAACTACATGATAAGATGATGAGAAGTGATTTTCAGTGGCCAGAGAAGCCATAAGAATGGATAAATCACTTTTTAGAGTTAAAATGGTTAATTAATTAAGTGATTTAATCAAGGATTAATAAAATAAAGAAAAAGTCACTTGGAGAGAAAAGGTGAACATGGGTATAAAGGAGAGATAAGGGCCTCTATTCTCTCATTATGTTGATTGATTATTTTGTATTTGGCCCCTTGGCTTGGAGAGCTCTTAGAGCTTGGGGTTTTGAGGGTTTTGGTGACAAACCCTAGGATTGGTTTCAGTGTTGCAACGATACACCCTAGCTAGTCATTTTGTGGGAAGAGATCACTATGATTTCTTCATCGTGCTTCATTGTTAGCATATTTACATTCAGAGTATCTGAATATTCTTCCTTTTTGGGCAGCGAAGTTTCTATTGCAGCTGAGTCTTCATTGTGGCGGTTGAGTTTCTTGAGGTGGGACGTTTTTCTTCATAAAGGTTGAGTCCTCCACCTTGCTGGGTGAATTTAGTGACCAAGGGGGTCATATTATTGATTATAAGGGGCGAGTTTCACTTGTTGTTCACTTTTCTTGCTTGTTGGACACATTTCTTAGAGTCAGGGTGCATTCTCTCTATGTTGGGCGCATTCCTGAGTAGCCAGACTGAGTTTTTTCCATAGAGAAGTCGAGTTATCCTATTGGAGATCGATTTCCCTATCTATTGATCATACCATCTTATTTGGGAGAGTGATTTCATTGGCTGGGAAAGTTAATATCAGACTTGCGTCGTTTTCTTATCTAGTTGAGTTGTATTCCTCCTTTGTGGCCAAATCTATGAGTAAAAGGAACAGTCTTCCTATAGCTGCTTACTATGCCATTATGGGACGAGTTTGGGTGTTGTTGGAGAAGTGAAATAAAGGTTAATGTTTTCATCAGATCTGTTAGCCATTGTTGGACTGTTATTTGTACCTTGTTGGTCGAAACTTTCACCTTCAGCTCTGTATTCTTCCTCAGCAATAATATCAGTTCTATTCTACCAGTAAGAAAATACTATTATCTGAAGTATTTCAAGCATACCTGTGAGTTAACTGTATGTATTTTCTGGTTCTTTATTACCTGGAAATGAAATAAACATATTTTTGTTGTGTTTCCTTGAATACATCAATTGTGTGTGTATTGTGGGTTTTCTATTCTTGTTGTGTATGTTGGTCACTATAATTGCTTAATTAATTTCTAACAACCAAGTGAAACATAAATTATCAACCCAGGGAAGTCTTTTGTTTCAAAGATAGCTGCGCACTATATATGCTCAATTCCAAAAGCACTTAGTGTTGTAGTAAAGAAA
>ML786006.1:78171-96771 GCA_009831015.1 Picea engelmannii | reverse complement strand
ACGATGAGAAAAATGATGATGACAATTAGCAAACAACATATTCATAGAGGTTAATCTCATGCTTCCAAAGGTGCTAATTAGGAAACCCTATCCTATCTTGGAGGCTCAAGCAAAAGACATGGATAATGAGAGTTCTTCCTTAAGGATTGTAATTGAACATAGTATCCTTTGGAGAATGAAATGACTTCATAAAACTGAAACTAACACCTTTAATATTGATAAGGAATTACTCCCCTCTTTAATTCCCGAACTTACATCTTCATAGTTATATATAACAGTTGTAAATCTTTATTCAAAAAATAACATAAATTTAAAACATAAAAGAAAAAAATAAGATTGATAATTATTTAAAAATAAATAAAATAACATCTATATTAATTATATATTTTATTCTGTCAATACAATTTTCAAATAATCTTAACTTTATATTTATAAAGCACTTTGAACTTCTAAAATATAATTTTCGTTTTGAACTGAAATAAGAAATATAATTCTTTAAAAAAAAACCTATACATATAATTTAACAAATGTATATTAGATTCCATCTTACAAATACTTTCACCAACAACGACAAGTAACCTCTAATACAACAACAATTATTACCAACAGAGTGACAAAGACATGAGAGAGCGCCGTGAAAGCCTCACCGTCCGTTGCAATTGAATGTTACACCTAATTTTTCTTGAAGTGTTTGAATTTCAAATTGTTCATGACTCGGGTATATGTTGTTTATTATACTAAAAATAAAATTCAATTGGGTATATGTTGTTTATTATAATAAAAATAAAATTCAATGATTTAATGAAGTAATTAAAGGAAGGAATTGCTAAGAGATACTATACCTGACACTCAAGGTGGCATACTGTATTTATATTTGTATAACTAACGCCAGATTCAATATTTTATTAATTTTATTTTAAATTAACTACAAATTATAATTTAAATATTAAATTAAAGTAAATTATACAACGGTACGGTTGTGTATGGAATTTGTCTTCCAATACTTTGAATGATGTGTCATAATCAGATGTCTATGAAATTTGTTTTCTAAGACTTTTGAACATAAGATAAAAGTCAAAAGATAAATATTATAAAAAGGAGAAAAGATGAATAAGTCATGAAAATATATTAAAATAATAAAATAGCATTTGATAATATATGAAAGCTTTATGCAATATTGAAAAAGGGGAGAATTGAATTCAAAATCTTTATTTACTATTTTAATATTTATATTATGCTTATGTAAATTTGTAGGATTTATCTTGGTTATCATTCTCCAAATGAGGAGAAATACTTGATAGTTTTCTCTATGCTTTTTAACACCTAAAAACTTTATTTAATATTAAAAACAGGAGAATTGAATTCAAAATGCTTATTCAGTATTTAAATACTTATATTATGCTTATGTACCATATTTGTTTGGAATACTCCCATGATCGAACATTGATTCAAATTTATTTAAATTAATAGACTTGTAAAAAAATCGCAAGATTTTTAAAAGGTTTTATAATTATGTGAAAATTCACCACAATTTCACAGGATTTTATAATTCTGTCAAAGATTCACAAAAATTTTACAAGATTCTATAATTTGGTGAAAGATTCACCAAAAAATTATATATGCATATTATGTTATTGATAAAATAGCGTTCACACTTTCTCATGTGTCATGGGGATTCAACCATTTAATATACATATAAATTTAGGGGGGGTTCTTAAAATTTTCCTTGATTCTCATATAACCTTACCACAGTAGCTCTCAACTCAAAAGGAACTTTTATCTCTTCTAACCTATTCCAAAGGTTAGTCCCACACATTCCATTAAAAGCTTTTCTAAAGACAATGAAACAACAAATAAGATTGGTTTTATTAATGTGACACTCCTCTGCAATGATCCTAAGTGTAACAAGGTGCTCCACAGTTGAACAATAACTTATAAATCTGGCATGTCCTTTAGCTCTTTTTTCGTGTCTTTCTAGCCATATGATGATCTTTTCCAAAATAATTATGTATAACTTGGCAAAAATGGGGCTAATCATAATGGTCCTATAATTAGAGGGATTTCTTTTATCCCCACTTTTAAAAATAGGTACAATGAGGCTTTGAGTCCAGAGTTTAGGAAAACCCTGCTTGATTACTAAATTGAAGAGTTTGTGTATGTGAGGGATGAGGATAGACCTTCCAACTTTTAAGATTTCGGCTTGGTAACCTTCGATGTCCTTAGCTCTCCCTTTTGTGAGGGATTTATATATATATTTAAGGTAGGAATTCCAGTCCCTCAGGGGAATCATATTATTGTCTTTGGTTTTATGAGTCAAAATTTGACTCCATAATTTCTTAGGATCAAGCTTAGATAGGTGCAAAATATTATCTTTCTTTCAATTCATATAGTACCTCTTTTTCCTTTTAATTAGGGCTTTGTATCTATTTATCTTATCAGATTTTCAAGTACTCATTAGAAACATCCCTAATGGATTTCCTTGCAATTTTACGCTCGTTATCATACCAAGGGTTGGTTGTTCTATTTGTATTTTTACATAACACCTCAATAAAGAATTTGTTGATGGAAATAAGCAGCTTTGTCGTAAAATTATGATAGAGGATTTCAATATTGTTCTTATATGATAGCAAATGTAATCCACTATTTAAGTCCTATAAAAAAAATAGCTTTATTTTTGTGAAAAAGAAAGTGTCTTTGGTTATTAGAATTCTCTTTAATGGGGTTTTGTGCATGACAAAGTTTAGAGATAGTGTTAAAGGTCTATGATCAAATTCCAACTCATGGTCGTTTAAAATGTCAAAATTTACTATTTGGTTGTATACGAATATATCTTATATCACATAATCCACGACACTACTACTCAGCCCGTGTATACAAGTCATCCAATTCGATTCCATCCACTTCATTAGACCATTGCAAATCATCATATCTTTGGAACTGCAAAGCTTGATTAGCTCTGTACCAAACAAATTCTTATTCAAGCCTTCATAGTTTCTTTTGTAGATCTGTTAGCTAAAACAAAGTCCTCATCTAGCTATAAAGGATTAGGGTTGGAATCATTTCCTAAAAGAATAGCTTGATTAGTTGTAGTTCTAGCATTAAAGTCTCCTACCAAGAGGATACTACCTTCATTTCTTAGACTATAAATATCTTATTTTAAGTTTTTGTAGGGACAATTATTATCTAGATTGTTTTTCTTATAAAAGGTAGAATTAATAGACATGAAATATCAGATTGTTATATAAATATTCTTAGCATTAGTATCTGAAATCTCCATCCATATGTATCGATTGAGAGGGTCTTTCTTATGAAGCCCAATGTCAGCATAAATGTTCATTTTTATGTAACAAGATATGCCTTCAATACTTTTGTGGGAGGATCTCTTGTTCCATGTCGACCACAACACAAATCCTTCTATGTTAGGGACCTTATATTTTTCATGTTTTCAAGTTTCAACCATAAATATAATATCAATTTCACTTGAGATCCAACTTAACATAGGCCCTTTGCTCCATGGAAATCCATGGTAATTTCAAGAGAGGATTTAGAGTGTCCTGAATTCCTATTTATTATTATATTTTTGGTCTCTATCCCTAATAATATCTTTTCGTTTCCTAATTTTTGTCATTTTCCTTCCTTCTTGGCTTCTTACCTTTTGAAATTCCTTCCTTAATTCAATTTGGTCTTTTGGAATGAGGTCTTCATTTTTAAATATTCCCAACTCTTTCAAGGTTAGGGATTTATTGAGTATGCCATATTTATGGTTGTTAGAGCTTACCTTACATGAATCAACCTATCTTTATGTTCAATTATTTTTCCCAACATCTTTGCTTCTATGAGGCAAGTTATTTCAATTTGTGATTTAATTTTTAGTTCTTCCTTGACTATTGCTAACATGTCCTCATTTTTCTACTCTTTTATACCAAAAATTATGAGCTTCAAGACTCTTTGGTTACGATCATGGTATACATATATGAGCTTATTCATTTCCTCTTTGATGGGTTTGATATCCAATTTACTTTCCAAACTATATAGGGCCAAATTGTTCATTAACTTTTCTTTGAGCTCTTTAATCTTTTCCATAAGATTATGATTTTCTTCAACCTATTTTTCTTGGGTTGATTGTTTCTTTTCTTGGCATTGTTTTTCCATTTCTTGTAATCTAACCTCCATTTTTTGCAATTGAGTCTCCAACCCTAATATTCTATTGTCTATTAATGTTTGAATCTTGTCTTCTAATGATCAAACTTATTATCTAGCATTGCTTCTAAGTCAATTTGAATTTTGAATTCTCTCTCTTCTCTACATTTTTCTAATGATTCTATATGTTCATAAAGATTATCTAAGGTTACTTTGTTAGGCCTCCCCTTGAGAGGTTTTGATATCTGCGGTGAATTGATCATATTGGAAAGTAGAGGAAAGTCGGTGGAATGAGATACACTTCTGGATGTATGTGTGGGATAGGGGGACCGTACTGCTGCCTAATTACAAAAGGAACGTGTGCATCTGATTCACCCTAGGGTTTGAATGGAAGAAAAAACAACTATAATGGAGCTCAAATATACTTCACCACATCCCAAATACAATTCATTGTAGACTAGCTCAAATATAAGTCATTGTAGACCTATAAGGATGTGGGAGATCAGACCAGAATTAGCTTCAATCATGCCCTAAATCTTCCATAGAGATTGGACTAGAAACAACTTCAACAATTCCTTAGATCCACCTTAAAGATTAATCAAAGTATTTTCCTTGTAATCCAAACCTCTTTAGAGACTATATAAGATCCACCTTAGAGATCAATTAGAGATTTGCCTCAGAATTCAAACTGGCTTGGAGCTCAATCCACCATAGACCATAATTGAATCCCCATATACTAGAACTCATTGTAGTTTGTGTCAGAATTTAATCCAAAGGATCTAATGTGATGGAAACCTTGAATGCCTTCCTCATTCTTCCCTGCCCTTATTGAACTTTTTTTAGAATCATCGTAGACTAGAATTAAATCCAAGGAGGTTTAAATGTATTTTACCTCACACTATAATTAAATATTTCACCGCAGATAGCATAGTAGATGTTCAAAAATATTTTACCGCAGACTATAATAGACTAGTGAATATAAATCAAATATTCAAACCACAAATAGAAGACCAGAGAATAGAAATCGAATACACGGACTAGAGTTACATTGAAATATTTTTTTATAATTCCACATGCCAACTCCATGTTAATCACTAAATGAATTACATATCTCCTTCACAAGTTTGTTTTTATTTTCAATTACTTTTTACACACACACACACATGATGTTCATTAACGTTCACTAAGAGCAAAATTGATCTATCATACCTTATAAAAGGTAACAAATTAATTAGATTTATTTAGAATTTTATTTTTGTTTTCAAAAATATTCAAGAGAAGCATTCCAAGATCACCATAGTTTTGATGACTCAAGAGGTTAGGAAGGTCGGTATTGTGACAGATATTTTTAAATTGCGATCTAATTTGAGTATACGTAAGACATTCTAGGAGAAAATGATTTTCATCTTCAAACCTCTTAGTGTCACAAATATGGAAGATTCTTTTATTCCACGTTGTTTTGGGAATTGTCCAAAGCCCAATTCCGCTATGCAGCTCATGGCAGTTGGTTCGAATTTTAGCAATGTTGATTTTCTTCTTTGCACTATTCAAAAATGAGAGATATTTTTGGTCTTTTAGGTCAGGGTTGATCACCTCTTTGTAGAATCGTAATTTCCTTTTGTCCTCTAATATTGTATCGCACCACATATTCTCCTTAAATTTAGATGTAATAATATTTTTAATGTTATCGATATTGTGCATAATGATATCTTCCTATATCCCCCAATGATTTAGACAAGACTTGGCATCTTTATGCCATCCTCGCTTGAGTTGTTGGTGGTCTTGTGTAACACACCCAACCCCTAAATGCCTTTCCTAGGGATGGGGCATCATAATTTCGTTTTCCTCTTAACTCAAATCCCCATTTTTTGTCCCTATTGTATTTCTGCTCACCAAGAGCTCTCCAACCGTGGTTAGCATGCTCATATATGAGTTCAAGATTGGGAGACATGCTCCGGTGAAGGATCTTCGGGTGTCCATCGGTTGAGATTCACGTAGCATCCACGGAAATCCATTTCCAGGTTCTCTCCTCTCGCAGGGAACGTCCATTCATCACCTAAGCCAATGACGGACTCAATCCCTTTCTAATGTATATCATCTGTAGAGGAATTCAACGCTTTGGCACTTCGTCGATTCGGTGTTGAATGCCTCTTTACTATATACGCACGAGACCTTCTGAAGTCCCAAACTACCAAAGTCCCATAAGCTTGCCATGTGGTCCTGGCCTTCGAGCCTTTTGGTCTCTCTACAATACTACACCCCAAATCCTCCGAAGTCCTGGAATCTCGGAGTTCTAGTCACTTCACCAACCACTTTGGCTAGGCGAGCTTGTACCAGGGGCTGAAACGTGGAAGGGGCCAGGGGTGACACGTGTCACGTTCCAATGGGTCTATAGGGTGTGTGATACACACAAATCTGAGTGACACATGGCACGTCAATCGGTGGTCCACGTCACTCTGGTGACGTCGGCTTGCCACGTCATGCCAGACTGACAACCTTCTAACATCTCTCAGATATCACGGTCGAGATCCAGCCACGTAGATCCATAGATATACGGCTCGTAACTTTTGTTCAAGGGTTCCTCCTCATGAATGATTGGACGGTAGGCAAGGCTCCTAATGATCTCCCCAAATCTACGACTTTCCTTCACTTCGTAACTTCGACATTCGAGGAGTTTGATGCTATAGCATCCCCATTCTCCCGAACTGGAACTTCATCGAAGTCATATAAATTTAGATCCAATGGTTGAGGGAACCCCTGAACATTATCGATCGGTGTCTCGCGCTACTTCGCGATGGGAGTTGGATCCCGGTTCAGTCAGTAAGACAGGTTCATCTAACCATTACGGTAACCACCCAACACCGGTCGACCTTACAGGTAACCTTAACTCTCGGTCACCTTCGATCAATTTGTGACTATTAGGGCCGACAATACTCCGAGGTCTTGAACTTCCAGAGCTCCGAAGCCAGAAGAACTTAGCTCCCTTAGGCATAGCCTGGGGTTTCTAGGTGTTGGTCATATGGGTCCTTCTAACTCTCGTGGGTTGAACACGAATCTCTTCATCGTGAAGTTGCTAAGGACTTGGGCATGATATCTCGGTTGCACGACAAGGAATCTGAAGAATATGTCCTCTCCGTACGAACAGGGCCAAATTGACTCAATACTCTCTATCTTGGTCGTCATATCAGTTTACATCCCACGACATCTCGAGGGATAAGATGGGGAATATAGACGATCAATCAGAAGCATAAGTTCACAAGAAGATAAGTGTATACACATAACCTGACCATTCAATACAGAAACCATCTATAGATAGATAAATACATGCATTCATCCATTATTCCATTTCAATGTGTAAGGTATGAAAACACTTATCAGAACCAGATGACGTGATGCGACTATTGAAAGGGGTGCCTATTTCCACCCAACCATAGGCTCAGTCACTCCTAACAGATTTACCATTGGCCACCCCCGAGCTAGACCACGATGCTCTGAGATAGAATCCTTTCTTTCTGATCAATAGAAGTTAGGGACGAAGGTTACTCTCCTCCTCCTGACTCAGCAACAGTTAGGGACAAAGGTTACTCTCCTCCTCCCACAGGATCTTGGCAGCGAGTTTTCTCTATACCAAGCAAGGAGGTTTTCCTGAGTACTTCCTCATTCAATCACCAGCCTCATTTATCATCTTGTATCATAACCCTACTAGCCACTTCCTACAATCAGAACACGCTCGTTTCTCAGTTCTTCCTCGAACCCGAGAGCTTAGTCTCTCGTCTCTACTCTTTTCGCAGGTCTTTCTCTACCCACCACACCTTCCTTTCTTGCCTTCCTCAGCAAGATTGTGTGTGTCCTGAATTTTGAGTCTATGGTCAGGTATGAAAGCCTTACAGATGGGCGCTTTGCCCCATCCCCTCATTAACTCTTGAGAAGGTCTTCCCACCTAGCATCCTAACTGTAATTCATTATTGGGTCAGAGGACTATTCTGATCCTGAGAAATTAAATCCAGCAAAGGACTGGTTTGGTGGGGGTTATCTCAACCATTCGTAGTCCCCCTCACCATCTCTTTCATAGCATCTGTGGTTTCTCTTAGCAAACCCCTCTTTCAGCAGTTATGCAACACTTATCCATTTTATCTTAATAACAAAAATTACATTCATTGACCTTTTATACAAGGGTCCATCAAAGCAAACATTCACACATATCCAGTTTGCCATAGTCTCTTGGCCCATATAGTTATATTTACAAACTGGGGGAAACAAAGGTGTTACAATCCCCCCCCCCTTAAAGGAACATCGTCCTCGATGTTCTATCTATCAATGTGATCTGTATATACGAAAGTAAACAAAAATTGATATGCTTGTTTCATGGCATCCTCCATTTCCCACATAGCCTCATCTAGGCCAAAGTGTTTCCACTTCACCTTGACATGTGCAATGGATCGGTTCCTGAGTGAGGTTTCCTTCCTGTCTAGTATGCATTGAGGTTCAGGAAAGAATTCTCCCTTCAACTCCACCTGAATCATATACCAGTCAATTATATGATTAGAATCATGTACATATTTCTTCAATAATGAAACATGGAAAATGTTATGTTCCTTCACTGTGGGAGGGAGTGCTAGCCTATAGGCTACATGTCCCACTCTATCTAATATTTCAAAGGGTCCACAATACCGAGGTTCCAGCTTGGCACAAGCTCCCATTCTAAGGGAACTCTTCCTGGGCCTAACTCTTAGATAAACATGGTCTCATGGCTTGAACTCTCTGGGATTTCTCTTTTTGTCATCGTAACTCTTCTGTCTATCTTGAGCAGTTTTCAGATTTTGATTTATCTAAATCACTTGTTGTTCCATTTATTTCAGCATGTTCGGTCCGATTGTAATTATATCCACTGGATTACTCCAACTGATTGGAATCTTTCACTTTCTACCATAGAGGGCTTCAAAAGGGCTCATCTTCAATGACTCTTGATAACCGTTGTTGTAGGAAAATTCTACCAATGGCAGGTAGTCTTCCCACTTCTTAGGTTGATGCATTACATGCATTCTTAACATGTATTCCAATATTTGGTTCACTCTTTCTGTCTATCCATCAGTTTGAGGGTGATAGGCTATGCTAAACAACAATTTAGTCTCTAAACCAACCATTAAGGATTTCCAAAAGCTTGAAGTAAATTTTGTGTCTCTGCCAGATATAATCTCCCTAGGCATGCCATGTAGTATGAATATCTCCTTCATGAAAATGTTGGCAATATCTATTGCCTTGCAATTTGACTTGACAGGAACAAAGTGAGAAGACTTGCTCAATTTTTCCACCACTACCATGATGGAATCATTTTGCTTGGTTGATTTTGATAATCCTATGATGAAATCCATAGATATGGTTTCCCATTTCCATTCTGGAATTCGTAGGGGTTGTAACAACCCTGTTGGGTGATGGTGTTCTGCCTTAAATCGTTGGCATTCTAGACACTTAGCTAGATAGTCAACTATGTCCTTTTTCAATCCAGGCCAATAGAATTATTTTCTAGTGGCCGTGATCATTTTCTGATAACCTGGATGACCAATATATGGTCTCTTGTGTAGTTCATCTATTATGAACCTCTTCAAGTCGTCACAGCTTGGAATATATAATATGTTTCTGTAGGTTAGCAGGCCTTCATCAAGCATCTGATAGCCTTCATACGTTATCACAAGTGCTTACCGATGCCAAGTGGATCATTTTCACACTTCTTCTAAGGGCGTTAGCCACCCTATTTTCCTTTCCTTTGATGTGTTTGATTTCAAAATCAAATGCATTGAGGAGATCCATACACCTAGCTTTTATAGCATTGAGTTTTGGTTGACCAAATAGGTGCCTCAACCCACAATGGTTTGTCATAAGTAAAAATCTCCTATCTAGGAGGTAATGCCTCCACATTTTTAAAGCATGCACTATGCAAACCAACTCTAGATCATGAGTCACATAATTGATTTCATGCTCATTCAATTTTCTGGATTCGTAGAAAATTACACACACTTCTTGCATAAGGACTCCTCTGAGTCCTTCCTTACAGGCATCTGTACACATGAGGAAGTCATTATCAGGGTCTACAATCTTCAACACGGGTGCATGGGTTAGAAGGTATTTCAGTTCTTGAAATCTTTCTTCACATTTTGATGTCCAAGTGAATTTAAGCCCCTTTTTATGAAGGGCAGTGATTGGACAACCAATCTTGGAAAATCCTCTTATGAACCTTCTATAGTATCCTGCTAAGCCCATAAAGGATCCGATTTTAGATACATCCTTTGGGGTAGGCCATTCCATGATAGATTTGATCTTGTCAGGGTCTACTGCCATTGCTTCTTCAGAAATAACATGGCCTAAGTAATGGACTTTCTTCTGGAAAATGTCACACTTGCTAAACTTAGCGTAGAGTTGATGCTCTCTCGTAGAGTTGATGCTCTCTGTTCTTGGAGTGGATTAGGATATCATCAATGAAAACTAATACGAATATGTCTAGGAATTTTTTGAGTACATTATTCATCAAGCACATNAAGTCAATCTTTGAGAAAATGGAAGCACCCCTTAATTGATCAAACAAGTCATTGATTCTTGGTAAGGGATACTTGTTCTTTGTGGTTGTCTTAATGAGTTGTCTATAGTCTATGCACTGTCGGAGTGTGACATCTTTCTTTTTCACAAAAAAGGCGGGTGCTCCCCATGGAGACATGTTGGGTCGAATGTAGCCTTTGTTCATTATCTCCTTTAGTTGTAGCTTGAGCTCAACTAGCTCTGGCATACTCATCCTATAGGGCGTTCTAGACAATGGCACTGCTCCCGGTGCAAGTTCTATCGAGAAGTCAATGTCTCTTCTCGAAGGTAGACCCGATACCTCTTTTGGAAACATGTATTTATACTCTCTTAATATGGGGTGGTCCTCTAGGTTTGGTTTGTCATCCTCATCGAACTCCAACACCTGTATTGTGTATAGAGGACATCCCTTTCTGCAATACTTTTTCATTTGAAGGGTTGATATTCGTCTCACTGAGACAGGCTTCTGAATCCCTTGAAGGGTTATTTTTCTCCCTTCTTCATTTTCACATTCCAAAGTTTTATAGTAACAGTCCAACTTGGTTTTATAAGTGGCTAACCAGTCCATACCAATCAACAGGTCATAAGATCCCAGGGGAAGTATGTTAAGGGTCGCTTGGGTGGGCAATTCATCCATAATGAATTGGCAAGTTGGTATGACCTCTGCTACTTTTATTTTGACTCCAGTGGCTAGTTGTACCAACCATGGCTTAACATGTCTAACTGGTTTCATTTTACACTTATCAACAGTCTGAGGGGTCACATAACTCAAATTAGAACCATGGTCTATTAAAATAGAAACTAGATGGTTGGCGATCATACCTTCCATCTCCACCACTAAAGCTTGGTGGTTGGCTTGTTTATTATCCAAGGCTGCATAAATCTGTGGCATGCTCCTAGCCACATCATTGATTGTGGTAGCTTCTTGGATGTTGTAAACTCTCCTACTTTTTTGTTGTCTGTGTGGGAAATCCCTCAGTAGATGTTCTTCTCCACAACCATAACATTTCAAGGGTTCTCTCTTTGGGTTATCATTCTTTCTTAGGGTTGCTCCAAAAGGCTTATTTCCACTTTGGGAGGGGAAATTTTGCTAATACAGACTTTTAGTAGGAAGGTTCATCCTATAACCCTTCCCATAGTTCTTAAATCTTGAGAATTTAAACCCCTTCTTCTCAAATCCTAAACTACTCTTCTTATTCCAATCCTCGTGAGGTTATTTCTAACTCTCTAACTATTCATAACAATACCTTGCCTTCTGGATAGTATCTTCTAAGGTCTTTGGCTCATCAAAATCAATCTTGTCCCAGTAGGACTGAGGTAACCCACTAATAAATCATTGCACTTTTACCTTTTCATCCTTTATGTAGGGTACATACCTTATCAGCTCAAGGAATTTAATGATATATTCCTCTACGGTGAGTTGTCCCAGCCTGAGTTCATAGAACTCCTTAGTATTCCCATAAAAGTATTTCTCTGACAGATACTTATTCTTGAAGTATTTCTCCAATTGTTTCCATGATAAGTCCTTCTCATGGATTCCTTTCACATTCCTAAGGTCTTCCCACCAAATGGAAGCCTTTCCATTCAGGTTCAATATGGTTATTCGAGCCTTCAAGTTTTCATATTAGTCATGGACTCTGAAGTAATTCTTTAAACTAAGCAGCCAAGCTTTAGCCTCTTCCCCTTTCTTAATCTCTCCATCGAAGGAGGGTGGTTTGGATTTCTTGAATTCTTCAGGATCACGACTTTTAGAATGCTTTCGCTTCTTTCTTTTCCTTTGAGAATGTGAGCTAGTTTTGCTACTAGCATATCCCTCGGAGTTGCCATTTTCCTTTCTAGAGGACTCTCCCGATGAGTGTCTCCTACCTACAGGTTGGGCCTTCCTCGAGGTACTCCTCCTAGTGTGGCCACTTATGGGACCGCGTTTCCGTATCTCAGGTGGACTTTGACTTCTCTTTGTACGTCGTTGGTCCACATGACTGGTTACAGGTCCATGCTGCAATTGCCTTTGTATGTCGGATGAGCTCTGCAGCAAGACTACATTAATTTTCGTTTGTTTTTCTTGCTCCTTTATTAATCTCTCGTTATCAACCTTGCAACTCTATAATTCGGCCATGAGGCTTCTTATAGTTTCATCTAGATCTAGAGGGGTTTCCACTGCCCTCCTTTCGTTCGATTCTTTGTCTCTATTGTGGGATCCATCCCCCACTTCATGGTGTAACACCCTGTTTCCCCCAGCTTGTAAATATAACTGGATTGGCCAAGAATTATGACAAATTCATAAATGTGAATATGTGATGTAAATGGACCTTGAGGAAAAGGTCAATGAATGTGAATAACATTTTGAATTTATTGCAGGACTGCTGAGAGGGGATGTGCAGAAAAAAGACCACGATGGCGGTGGAACGCACCTAAAAAGGTGGCGTTAACTTCCACCGAGAATTAATATCGTATTTGGACTCCACTGGCCCGGAGAACCAAAAGTGGCTCACTGGCCCCGAATTTAAGGTCTCGCAGGCTAGTAGGCGGATGGCTTAATGAGGGATGGGATGGTGAACCGCCCATTTGTAGAGTCGTCAGTCCTGATCAGCACGAGGGTGATTGCGCCACACGCAACCTCGCAAGAGGATAAGGCGTGGGGTAGAAGCGATTGGAGGGGGAAGACACGAGGGGAACTCTGGCAACACGTAGAGTGAGTGATAGCAGAGAGGAAGGATTGCAAACTTTGCTCCTGGTCACTGGAAAATGGAGAGACGCAGTCTCACACCATCGTGGTCTCGGCTCGGGAGTGGCTAGTGGTAAATCCGCTAGGATTCGCTACGCCTACGGTTGGGTGGAAACGAGCACCCCTCTCAGTAGTTTCACTCCCTTCTGGTGTTATTTCTCAAGAACTGTGAAATTGTGAATGATTACAGTATGAGAATGTATGTGCAGTGTTTTGATAAGAAATGGTAGATATATGCTTATAACCGAAAAATCCATGCATGGCTTATGTTGATAAATAAATTTAATTATGCATAAGTCAAACCAAGACAGACTTCCAGTTCGTTCTCGGGAATTTGTTTCCCTTTATCTGTCTCCAGAAATGCCCCAGAATAGATCTCTTCACAGAGATTCCCCCCTTGGAAAGGTTTACCAAGAACCTGGAAAAATGACTTGAATGTGCAAGTCTTAACAACCCTATACGAGGAGGAATGACCCTTTTAAAATCTCAAAGTAACATCGTAGGGATAAGTATCAACCGACAGGCGAGATTCTATCGGAAGACCCATGGTCATTCACAACCGTTAGATTGACGAAAGAAACAAGGGCGTTACATACCTTGCCCCGTTTCCTCTATCTTCATGGATAGCGAGGAAATCGGGATCGTAGACCCCCAAGGTCCATGAGAACATCTGGACCGTTGATTTTTCCACATCCATGAAGTAGTGGGAAATGCGCAACGTGGGACAGATCTGAGCCATTAGATTTTAGCCAGAAAAACCCGACAGTCGTTGGATCTGTTAAGAGATGCATGACGGTTAATCCCTCGTGAACAGGAGGTTGAAAGTCCCGACGAGAGGCGTGGCCTTCGGGATATCGGCATTCATGAAATCGGGAGTCACGATGACAGAGGTCGGGGATTTTCATAGTAAAAATCCCGGAATCAATATGATTCGTCCATCATAAAAGGACACATGGACAAGATCGGGAGCCCGTCGGCATTTCGGGGATCGAAGTGACAAGTTGCAGGAGTATTTTGGCAGCGGAAACTCTGAAATCACGAGAACTGATCAGGACCATCCATCTTAGGAGGACACGTGGCGACAATCGGAGCATGCGGGCAAAGTCCCGAAAGGAAAGTCATCCATCGGGAAATCGGGAATCCCGTGGACAAGAAGTCCATACACTTCGAAGTTGCGAAGTCCAGAATCCCGACAAACTGAAAATTGCCCATTGTAGGGTCAGTTGTCCTTATATCGGCATATCGGGATTCGGTGGATTGTGAATCATGAGGATGAGTACATTTCGACATTGGAAACCCCAAAATCGCGAGAAGCTATCAGTACAATCCATCTTAGGAGGACAGGTGGCAGAGATCCAGGAATCTCGTGAACTTGGAGGTTCGCAAGGTAAGAGCCCAAAGGTTGGGTGCTCCAAGTCATGAGTAGCGAAGTGCCAAGAGCCGAGCCGAGAGAACATGTGGTAGGACCATAAGGTGGGGCCCGTATGGCTGACAGGTGGACACGCGTTGCTTGGAGAAAGGAGTCAATGCTCTGTTGACTTCTCGTGTCTCGGGGATTCACGAGATAAGAGCCTGAGAGCTCAACCCTTGGACTTGCGAAGTCCCAAGTAGCGAGAACGCGAGAAGGATAATAAATATCGTTCTCGGGGGTTCGTGAAGGAGAGGTGCTAAGGTTTGATGCTACAACTCGCGAAGTGGCGAGTTGCGAGAAGTGAAAAGAAGAAGTCAACTACTACTAACTTTTGCATCTTGGGATTTCGAAGAAAAAAAGAACGAGAGCTCGACGCTGCAACCTACAAGGTTGCGAGCAGCGAAAAGTGTCAAAGAGAAGTCCCTAAGGAAATCTGAACCGTTGAATCAGGGGAGGCGTACAGTCGTTGATCTCCTTTGGAGGGAAACTTGGGAGACTTCATGAATTTCAGGGATTTGAATGGGAAAGGAAGGAGTCATGCATCGCAATTACCCGAATCGCGAAGGGCTGGCAAAGTCTTTGTTGAGGGTCACGGAATGTGGTCTCGAGGAGAAGACCCAAACAGGGATCTTGTATTCGCTAGCCCTATCAGGGTTCGGCGTTTCACTGTGTCGGGGTTTGCAGAGTCGAAAGACTCAACACTCTGGTAGTATCGAGCCACGGAGAGCAAAAGGACACCATACTTGTTCGGTCTGTGGTCATAACCCACGATCACAGGGAGGAGAATAGGGAAGAACTAACCTGCGCTAGGCCCCCGTAGGACTTCGGGGATTCTATCCCTTGAGGAAAAGAAAGAATTTTATTATACCATAGTGGGTGTGTGACAAATTGGTATCAGAGCATGGTTACAACACTCGGCCTGATTAGGCTCATGAACAAGTTATGCATAAGATCCATTTGAAGCACTCCTATGAGGAATAACCCCCTAACGTAACTCTTTTGCCCAGGATTGAAAAACTCGGAGACAAGAACCCGACTGTGTATGCATGTGAAAGAGTTGTAAATTATGTAAATTATAAGAATGTATTTAACTCTTGACAAATAACTAGCATTTGTCTTTTCACTCAAGCGGACGATCAGTCGCGGGAATCTACAGACACAGAGTATGGTTACTCACCAAGAGGTGGGAGAAGGCTCCCACAACAAAGACGAAGAGTCTGACGAAAGAAGAGCAATAGGAACCCCTCCAGACCTAATCGAAACTGTGAGGAGTCTCATGGTTGAATTGCAAAGCTGCAAGGCCGATAATGAAAGGATGATGAAAGAACAAGAAAAGCAAACCGAAACTAATGCAGTTTTACTGCAGAGCTTATCCGACCTACAGCGACAAATGCAGCATGAACCAGAGATGCAGAATCATGGTCGCATCAGTGGCCATACTGAGAGAAGCACATCAAGAAAGGTCCACCCCAGAGGTAAAGGACCAGTGCCAGACGATTCCACTGAGAAGGAAGCCGACGATTCAGAAGGCTCTTCCAGCAGCAAGCCCAGTTCCTATTCTCGAAGCTAACAAAAGAAACAAAAGACTTCCAAGGGTCATAAATTTGAGGAATTCAGAAAGGCCAAACTGCCCTCCTTCGACGATGAGATAAAGAAGGGAGAGGAAGTCGAGGCCTGGCTACTTGGACTGAAGAAATATTTCAGAGTCCATGATTTTTCAGAGAATTTGAAGGCCCGAGTGGCCACTTTCAATCTGAATGGAAACGCTTCCATCTTGTGGGAAGACCTTAAGAATATGAAAGGGGTCCGCGAGGAGGACCTGTCTTGGAAACGGTTTGAGAAGTACTTCCGGAAGAAGTATTTGTCGGAAAGATATTTTGACGAGAAGGCTAAAGAGTTCTATGAACTCAAACTGGGACAACTTACTATGGAGGAATATGTCAACAAATTCCTCGACTTATTGAGATATGTACCCTACATCAAAGAAGAGAAGGCGAAGGCACAACGCTTCATCAGTGGGATACCCAAGGAATACCGGAACCGAATCGAATTCGACGAGCCAAAGACCTTAGAAGACACTATTCGAAAAGCAACATATTGTCATGAACAATATGGACATCGGGCAGAGTCTCGTGAAAACTGGAAACAGAAGAGTGGTTTGAGATTTCAGAAAAAGGGGATCAAATTCTCAGGATTTAAAAACTATAAGAAGAACCCCAGAACGAACTACCCATCCCGGAGTGTACTCCAACAGAACTTTCCATCATCAGACGGGAATAAAACTTCTGGACCTGTACCAGTGAAGACTGATAACCCAAAGAGAGAACCTCTGAAATGTTGGTGTTGCGGAGAAGAGCATCTCCTGAGAGACTGTCCACACCGACAACAGAACAGTCGAAAAATTTATAACATTCAGGAAGCTACCACAGTCAATGATGTGGCAAGGAGTGTGCCACAGATTTATGCAGCCTTGGATAATAACCAAGCTGACCATCAAGCTTCAGTGGTGGAAATAGAAGGTATGATTTTCAACCATCTAGTGTCTGTTTTGATTGACCCTGGTTCAAATTTGAGTTACATAGCCCCTAGGGCTATTGAAAAGTGTAAACTACAGCCACAGAAGCAAACCAATCCATGGTTGGTATAGTTATCCACTGGAACCAAAATAAAGGTAGTAGAGGTCATACCAGCCTACAAATTAATGTTGGGTGAATTCCCCACCCAAGCAACCCTTAATGTATTACCCCTCGGATCATACGACCTGTTGATTGGTATGGACTGGTTGGCTGCCCATAAAGCCAAACTGGACTGTTACCATAAAACCTTAGAATGTGTGAGCAAAGAAGGAAAAAGGATAACCCTTCAGGGGATCCGAAAAACGGTCTCGGTGAGACAAATATCAGCCCTACAAATGAGAAAGTATTGCCGAAAGGGATGTCCCCTATATGCAATACAGGTGTTAAAAACAATCGAAGGTGCTAAACCAAGCTCTGACAATCACCCTATCCTGAGGGAATATGGAGATGTATTTCCAGAGGAGGTATCGGGTCTACCTCCAAGAGGAGACATTGACTTCTCGATAGAACTCGCACCAGGAGCGGTACCGGTGTCTAGGACACCCTACCGGATGAGCACACCTAAGTTAGTTGAACTCAAATTGCAATTGAAAGAAATGATGGATAAGGGTTATATTCGACCCAGCGTGACCCCATGGGGAGCACCAATCCTGTTTGTGAAAAAGAAGGATGGCACCCTTAGACTATGCATAGATTACAGACAACTTAATAAAGTAACCATAAAGAACAAGTACCCCTTGCCCAGGATCGATGATCTATTCGATCAGTTGGGAGGCGTGTCTATTTTCTCAAAGATTGACTTGAGGTCGGGATACCATAAAGTCTAAATCAAGGGTGAAGACATCCATAAAACTGCCTTCCGGACACAGTATGGTCAATATGAGTTTGTAGTAGTGCCATTTGGGTTAACCAATGCCCCTGCCACTTTCATGTGCTTAATGAACAATGTACTCAGTAAATTTTTAGATAAATTTGTACTAGTTTTCATTGATGACATATTAATATACTTTAAGAACAGAGAAGAACATGAAGAGCACCTTAGACTTGTGTTGCAAGTGCTAAGAGAGCATCATCTCTATGCTAAATTCAGCAAATGTGACTTCTTTCAGAAGCAAATACATTACTTGGGACATGTTCTGTCCGAGGAAGGGGTAGCAGTAGATCCTGACAAGATCAGG
>ML786006.1:48257-58902 GCA_009831015.1 Picea engelmannii | reverse complement strand
AGTCATGTGGGCCCCGTTTGGGTAAGTTGGTGCATCAACTTCCCGGGGTCGTAACTTTTGCATACGATCTCCGTTTTAGGAGTGTGATAGATCGTTGGAAACGTATCATCGAGGAGATTCATTTTGGAGGCTCAATCATTCCTTCAGGTATCATTGAGAACCTCGATCTCGAAAAAAAAACTTCATTTAGGCCCTCAAAATGGCCCCGGAAGTGAAAACCTGCTAAAAATAGTAAATTGCCAAAATGGCCAGAAAATTGTTTTGAGCCATTTGGAAAAGGTGGGTGGCCCCCGATATCCACCTGGATCACCCGACCCCTAAATTCCTTTCCTAGGGGTGGGGCATCATAATTTTGTTTTCCTCTTAACTCAAATCCCCCTTTTTTGTCCCTATTATATTTCTGGTCACCAAGAGATCTCCAACCGTGGTCAGCGTGCTCATATATGAGTTCAAGATTGGGAGACATGCTATGGTGAAGGATCTTCGTGCTTCCATTGGTTGAGATCCACGGAGCATCCACGAGAATCCATTTCCAGGTTCTCTCCTCTCGCAGGGAATGTCCATTTATCACCTAAGCCAATGACGGACTCAATCCATTTCTAATATATATATCGGTTGTAGAGGAATTCGACGCTTCGACGCTTCATCGTTGAACGCCTCTTTACTATCTACGCACGAGACCTTCCGGAGTCCCGAACTCCTGAAGTCCTGTAAGCTTTCCATGTGGTTCCGGCCTTCGGGCCTTTTGGTCTCTCTACAATACTACACCCCAAATCCTTCGGAGTCTGAAGTCTCGGACTCTCGGAGTTCTGGTCACTTCACCATCCACTTTGGCTAGGCGGGCTCGTACCAGGGGATGACATGTGGAAGGGGCTACGGGTGACATGTGTCACGTTCCAATGGATCTATAGGGTATGTGATACACACAAATTCGGGTGACACGTGGCACATCAATCGGTGGTCCACGTCACCCTAGTGACATCGTCTTGCCATGTCATGCCAGATTGACAGCCTTCTAACATCTCTCAGATCTCACGGTCGAGAGCCAACCACGTAGATCCATATATCTACGGCTCATAACTTCCGTTCAAGGGTTCCTCCTTCTGAATGATCGGACGGTAGGCGAGGCTCCTAACAATCTCCCCAAATCTACAACTTTTCTTCACTTTGTAACTTCTGATTTCAAGGAGTTTGATGTTATAGCATCCCCATTCTCCTGAAGTGGAACTTCTCTGAAGTCATATCGGTGTAGATCCAACGACTAAGGGAACCCCCGAACATTCTCAATCAGTGGCTCGCGCTACATCATGATGGGAGTTGGATCCTGATTCAGTCGGTAAGATAGGTTCATCTAACCACTAGGGTAACTGCCCAATGTCGGTTGACCTTACAGGTAACCTTAACTCTTGGTCGCCTTCGGCCGGTTTGTGACTATTAGGGCTGACAATACTCTGAGGTCCCATACTTCCGGATCTATGAAGCTAGAAGGACTTAGCTCCCTTAGGCTTAGCCTGGGGTTTCTAGGTGTTGGTCATATGGGTCCTTCTAACTCTCGCAAGTTAAACACGAATCTCTTCATCGTGAAGTTGCTAAGGACTTGGGCATGATATCTCGATCGCACGACAAGGAGTCTGAAGAAGATGTCCTCTTCAAAAAGACAGGGCAAGATTGACTCAATACTCTCTATCTCGTTCGTCTTATCGGTTTACATCCCACTACATCTCAAGGGCTAAGTTGGGGCATATGGACGATTAATCAGAAGCATAAGTTCACAAGAAGATAAGTGCATACACATAACTTGACCATTCAATATAGAAACCATCTATAGATAGATAAATACATGCATTCTTCCATTATTCCATTTCAATGTGTAAGGTATGAAAACACTTATCAGAACCAGACGACATGATGCGACTGTTGAAAGGGGTGCATGTTTCCACCCAACCATAGGATCAGTCACTCCTAATGGATTTACCACTGGCCAACCCCGAGCTAGACCACGATGCTCTGAGATAAAATCCTTTCTTTCGGCTCAATAGCAGTTAGGGACGAAGGTTACTCTCCTCCTCTCGGCTCAGCAACAGTTAGGGATGGAGGTTACTCTCCTCCTCCCACAGGATCTTGGCAGTGGGTTTTCTCTATACCAAGCAAGGAGGTCTTCCTGAGTACTTCATCAGTCACTCACCAGCCTCGTTTATCAGCTTGTATCATAACCCTACTAGCCACTTCCTGCGATCAGAACACACTTGTTTCTCAGTTCTTCCTCGAACCCGAGAGCTTAGTCTCTCATCTCTGCTCTCTTCGTAGGTCTTCTTTTACCCACCACACCTTCCTTTCTTTCCTTCCTCAATAAGATTGTGTGTGTCCCGAATTCTGAGTCTGTGGTCAGGTCTGAAAGCCTTACAGATGGGCACTCTACCCCATCCCCTCATTAACTCTTGAGGAGATATTCCCACCTACCAGCCTGACTGTAATTCATTCTTGGGTCAAAGGACTGTTCTGATCCTGAGCAATTAAATCCAGTAAAGTATTGGTTTGATGGGGGTTATCTCAACCATTCCTGGTCCCCCTCACCATCTCTTTCATAGCATTTGTGGTCTCTCTTGGCAAACCCCCCTTTCAACAATTATGCAACACTTATCCATTTTCTCTTAATAATAGAAATTACATTCATTGACCTTTTATACAAAGGTCCATCAAATCAAACATTCACACATATCGAGTTTTCCATAGTCTCTTGGCCCATATAGTTATATTTACAAACTGGAGGAAACAAGGGTGTTGCATCTTGGCTGGAGTTTGAAGCAATTTTGGGGTGCTTCTTGTCATCCATGTCTTATCTTGTTCTTGTACATTAAATACCTAATCATGGTCGTGATCTCAATAGGAGAAACAATGTGTGTGTATGTGTGAAGTTAATATAAAAGTATTTTAATTAATAAGGACATTGAAATATTTTATTTGTTATTAATATTTTTAAATGTCATGTCAACTCCATGTTAAACATATAAGACATTATACATCTCCCTCATACTAAACTATACAAAACACCTCTCAAAACAAATAAATATACATAAATATAAATATTTATATCTATATCTATATCTATCTCTATATTTAATTAACATAAAATATTAATATTATATTTTTTTAAATTTATATTATTTTTTTTTAATTTAATATATAAACATTATTCATGATTATATTTTAATCATACAAATCACCTCAATATTTTTAATGCAACAAAGCAAGTACTCCAAATAACTTACCCAAATCTCTCTTTATACGTAGATAGATACATACAATAAAAAGATAGCGCTCTTTAAAACCCACTTAATGCTATCCTTTAAAAAGTATTTCTCTCATACTTAATTCTATCCTTTAAAAAGTATTTCTCTCATACTTGAACAATATTTTATTTTAGTAATATATGAGTTTATCTTAAGAGATTGCAACGAATGTCTTATCTTGCCACATCACATCTATAGATATGGACAACTTCACCAGGAGGATGTAAAAGTGGGGTATGATGTTCACTTGTTACAACCATATATCTTTTTCATATTCAGCTCTTACGTACCCATATGTTTTGGGTTTATGTACTTATGTTTGTACTTGAAGGAGAGTTGAAGAGCCATACACATGCATTTGTTTTTGTGTATGTATAAGCAGTGAACCTAGTGAAAGTTCATCATGAATGATTCATGATTGTGTATCATGAATGTCGATTTGTCAGTTTGGGAAGGTTGATATGTTTCAAATGAGTTTTGACTTGTGTTGATGTTTTCTTGACGACTATGTTGTGTCGATCATGATTTTCGACTTGTGTTTAATCGATGGTGTTTGTTGGCTTGTAAGTCAATTTTGAGTACATCAAGATGCAGGAAAATGCCATGTGCTTGAAGAGCAAAAAAGACTTTGTTGGCATCATTTTCAGTCTTGTATAAATTTGTTTTCAAGAATTATGGTTTTCTTGGCTTGTGACAAGATGTCGTAGGAAAGTTTTTGCGGCCATTGGAGAGTTGATTTTGTTGACGTCAAAGAGTTCGAAAGAGGGACTTGATTCTCAGTGGGAAGGTTGGCAGTCTTCCAAGCACAAAGAGAATAGTGGGTCAGCAGCAGCCAGAGAACAGTGGTTGAGGGACATAGCCAGTTGCAGTGCAAGGCATGTCAAGGTATCCAGGTGATTGTCGAAAAGACTTTTCAAGTAGAATCAGTTGATAGAACTTGAAAGTAGAGGAGTATTGAATCTCAGATAGATAATCATAAGCTTTTGTGGGTCCAAAAGCCTTTCAGTGGGAAGGCGTGATCAAAATCTGGACCAAGGGTCAAATTTTAGCTTAAAAATCAAAGTTCTCGGAATTTCCTCAAAACGAACAAGAGCGTAGACCTCGTCATTACGAACCCAACGCAACTCGTTTGGGTTCAAACGGACGTCGGGAGCGAGAGATATCGCATTCTGTTCAAATTTACAAACAGGGAAAAAAATAGCGTTGACTGTACAGTCCGTACGGATGCTAACGTGGAAGGTCGTACGACACATGGCAGACAGGCATTCATACAGTTGGCAGGTGACTTGGCATGTTTGGCAGCGAATGGAATGACGACACATGGCCCAGTCAATGGCCGCCACATGTCATCCATTTATTGGTTTAAAACTTATGTCGTTGGTCAGAGTCAACCCCGCGACCTCCAGGCAGGGGCAAACAATTGGCAAAGAGCCGCCAACCGGCGCGCCACCAATTGTTCCTTGTTATATATATGGTGCAATATATATATGTTTGTATATGCGTGTGGTTTGGGGCGCAATCGGGCCAGGGCTTAGCCCTAACCCTTGGTCGCACCATATGTTACACATAACCCACAGCTATATCATATGGGCGCACGCGCGCGGTTGTGTTTGTTCCAACGGTTATATCAACGACCCTCCATTTGGCCTTTGACCATTGGCTTATGTAACGGGAGCCTATGTTAATTCTAGCGCATGGACGCATGGGTCATACGACCTGGCCCTTGACGGTTAGGGGCTAGATGCGCTCGTAACTGTCCTACAGTTTGAACGGTTTTGTGGTTATGCGTGTGCGCTAGGTTTTAGCACAAATTTGGAGTGTGTTCTTGGTTAGAGCACACAGAGGTGCGTTTTGGTGAACCAGAGACAACAAGCTTGAAGGAAGAGAATGGCAGGAGGCCTATCTTCTTCATTTTTTGGCCGAATGAGGTGTCGTAAAAGCCCAGCTATGGGTTTTTGGACGTTCTGAATCCATTGGCATTGTTTTCAAAGCCATTTGAAGACTTCTTTTGCAGGTTTTTAACCATTGAAGTTTCAAGAAGCTCTAGGGAGCTTGAAGCCCCCATTGTTTAAGGTCATGCTCAGATGAGCCTATGTTTGTTTTCTGTGATTGAATAATCATTTTTGGCTAATTAATATGCTATGAACACTTTGGGATAGGTTTTAGATCCATTTGAGGACTTTTACAGGTGTTTTTTCCAAAGAGAAGCTCAGGGAAGCTTAAGGCCACATGTAGAAGAGGTCATGCCCGGATGAGCCATGATCCGTTTTCAGAGTTTTATTAGTCATTTTTGGAGTTTTTATGTATTCTGATCCCAATGGTATAGTCAGAATTTCCATTGGAGTTGAGCAACAGCTTGTAAAAGAATATTTGACAAATTAATCCCAGAGAGCCAAGTCCATTGATGGAGGCTCAAGGAGATGTAGCCCAGAGAGGGGTGAACTCCTTTATCATGTTGTTATTGTTGTGAGTGTTTGCTGGTTATTATTTGCTACAAGTTATTTTTGCTGTTGTATTTATGAAAACAACATATTTAATCTTGCAAAGACCTCACACATAACCATTTAAAAGAAGCATAAATTTAACACATAATTTATCTTGCATATATTTTAACACATGGAAAAAGGTCATGTAAAGTTTTATTTTAATGAAGTAGAGGGTGCTTGCATAGCATAACAAATCAACCCACTATTTTCAGATCAATATTTAATTAACATAAAATATTAATATTATATATTTTTTAATTTAATATATAAACATTATTCATAATAATATTTTAATCATACAAATCACCTCAACATTTTTAATCCAACAAAGCAAGTACTCCAAATAACTTATCCAAATCTCTCTTTTATATGCAGATAGATACATACAATGAAAAGATAGCGCTCTTTAAAACCCACTAATGCTATCCTTTAAAAGTATTTCTCTCATACTTAATGCTATCCTTTAAAAAGTATTTCTCTCATACTTGAACAATATTTTATTTTAGTAATATATGAGTTTATCTTAAGAGATTGCAACGAATGTCTTATCATGCCACATCACATCTATAGATATGGACAATGAGTTTATTTTATTTTAAAATCCGATTAASGTTCTTTTTAAAGAAATATTTCTCCCATACTTGAACTCTATTTATTATAGTAATATATGACTCTACTGTCATGTTAGGTCATGCCAACCCTCGAAACGAGGGAAAACAATTTGAAATCCAAGTTAATGGATTTTATAATTCCACTATTTCTAGCCATATGATAAAATCAAAAATGGTGGTAGACCTAACACTTAGGCTCAATATTCACATTTTTGGGATAATTTGAATGCACTCTGTGTCATTTTTGGGATAATTTGAATGCACTGTGTGTCATGATGCTAATAAGTGGACAACAACCCCTTCATCGAAAATAAAGTGACTGATTATTCCATGAATTATTGATGAAACTTTCCCTAAGTGAGCATCATTCCTTTTCAACTTGTTACATTCCCCGAAAGTTGTTACATTCCTTTCAAAACGAGTAATCAATACAATAATTTATATTCAATGTATATTTTTTAATTTTTAATGTTTATTATTCATTATATATAAGTGAGGTTTAGATGAATTGTAAAGTTTATTGATGTATATTTAAATTTAAATCTGGATATATTTTAATTTCTAATTTAGCGTGAATACAAAATGTTATTAAAGTGGAGACTGATATAATCTACTCATCTAAAATATTAGAGGAAACAATATTTAATTTAATAATAAATATAAACTAAAATGTATTTTGGTTTAGTCTAATTCCTCTTAAAGAATTAGATTCATGTTACATTATCTAAGCCAAAAAAAAATTATAAGTTGTAAAAAGTTTGAACTTTGCACTAGTAAAACTCTTCACCAAATATCAATCACACTTTGCTTTGTCCATTCTTTTTGTATATGGTATTTTGGGCATTTCAATGAAGCAATAAAATACATTCTTGAAATTTGAACAATCGACTTTGCAAGTATGAAACTCAATATTTGAAGTTTCAAATTATTCGTCTCCACCCATAGAGTGTTTTTCTTATACGATGATGATGATGGTTAACATCCACTAAGACCAAATTTGGTATATTGAACCTTAAGTAAGGTAAAGAATTACTTGGTTTGCTTTAGAATTTTATTTTCGTGCTCGAAAAGCTTTAAGAAAAGCATTTTTAAATCACAATTGCTTTGATGAGTTAAAATGTTAGGAAGGTCAATATTGTAACAAATATTTCGAAATTATAATTTAATGTGGGTGTGCGTCATAGCATTTTAAGAGAAAATATTTTTCATCTTCAACTCTCTTAATGTCACAAAGATGTCAAATTCTTTTGACCACAAAGTTTTAGAAAACCATCGACATTGATGTGGGGTAGTATATACATATTAATGTTTTTTCAAGAAAAAATCAAAAAAGAAGAAGAAAATATTAAGCGCACACACACACAAGAGTTAGTTCACATGGTACCCCTATAAGGAGAATATGACAATGGAGTAGTTTTCTGATAGGTAAAATTTATGGGTTGACAGTTTTACTCCATATCATTGTTGATGGTTTTCTCTCCACAACCACACATAAAAAAAAACGTTCAATCAATTCAACATTGGTTAAATCTGAATAAAAAAGTTGGACACTTCCACTAAATGACGATGAGAAAAATGATTATGACAATTAGTACAACATATTCATAGAGGTTAATCTCATGCTTCCAAAGGTGATAATTGGGAAACCCTATCCTATCTTGGAGGTTCAAGCAAAAAATATGAATAGTGAGAGTTCTTCCTTAAAATTTGTAATTGAACATAAAATCCCTCTCAGAAAAAATGAAACGATTTCATAAAACTGAAACTAATACCTTTAATAATGATGAAGAATTACTCCCCTCCTTAATTCCCAAACTTCCATCTTCATAGTTACATATGACCATTATAAAATTTTATTTAAAAAATAACATAAATTTAAAAAAAAAAAAATTAACAATTATTTAAAAATAAATAAATAAAACATATATTTCAAATAATCTTTACATTATATTTATAAAGCGCTTTAAACTTCTACAAATATAATTTTTTCATTTTGAACTCAATAAAAATATATAATCCCTATTAAAAAAACCCCACATATTAGATTCCATCTTACAAATACTTTTACCGACAACGACAAGTAACCTCTAATACAACAATAATTATTATCAACGGAGTGACAAAGACATGAGAGAGCACACTGAAAGCGTCAGCGTGCGTTGCAATTGAATGTTACACCTAACTTTTCTCGAAAACCTCGCACAACCTAAAAACCCCGATCTAAACGAAGGGGCTAAATTGTAGCCAATTTGTATATATTATATATTTAATAATTATTTTGTTAAAAGTAGTTAATAATATTTTTTGAATTTTTTGGAAATAAAATTTGTAGATAGTTTTGAAATGTTCAACTTTTTAAGTGGAAATTTCATCTATTGAAAATTTAAAAAAAAAATGTTAAAATATATATTTATAAAATAAAAATTAAAAGATAGATAAATAAGTAGTTGTGAAAAAAATATTAAAATAATAAAATAACTTGAGAATACATGAAAGCTTTATTTAATAGTGAAAAAGGGAAGAATTGAATTCAAAATGTTTTTTCACAATTTAAATATTTATATTATGCTTATGTAAATTTGTAGGGTTTATCTGGGTTACCATCTTTCAAATGAGAAAAAATACTTGAGAGTTGGACTTTTTAACATGGAGAATTGAATTCAAAATGCTTATTTACTATTAGATACTTACATTATGCTTATGTAAAAAAATTATGTCTATAATAATAATAATAAAAAAAAAAAATTAATATAAATCCATTTTAATTAAAGTTTTTAAGTTGTAATAAATGGAATCACTTAATGAGTGGGTAATCTCAATCAATTTTTAATTGAAATAGATTTTTTATTACGTCGAAGGTGTTTTTAAGGGAGAGGTTTTCTCGATTTTTCGTCGTCTGTCGACAACGAATAGAATAATGTCATGTGTCTTTTTTTTCCTGGTCAATTTAGTATGTTAAGTGTTAAACCCTTCTCCTCTCGCTGTCGACATTGTATATTGGTCAAGCCTGCTAAAGTGACAATTGAAGCACCAGGAGGATGTGATTAGGAGTTGTCACTTGAATGAACCGCCACATGGAAGATCTACAATTGTTGGCTATTGGATCCGGTGCGTAGCTAAACAGGTCGTGCAGGCAGTCGAAGCTCGCAGAGTAGACCGATAGAGTGGTCAGTTGTAGCAAGTATGTGAGTGGAAGTGTGGAAAAGTAGATAGTCGATGCTAGGTCGTGGACTTTGTGGTAGTTGCCAAAATTTTGCAGTCGTCGCCAGTATGAAGAGTAGCAAGGGCGAAAACATGCATTAAGGGGTTGGGCGTGAAGGTTCACTAAGGGAGCTAGGCACCAACAGAAGCAGGTTAACGGTGGTGCGTAAAGCAGAGGAAGGGGGCAGACAATATAGTCATCAACCAACCAAATCTGTTCTTCTTTTTTATGTTTCCTGGATCTTGTTTGCAAAAATTTATTTTGCTAAAGCATTTGACACAGAGCGGTTTTTATAATTTTTACAGTTGTATTGTTCGTGCTTAAGAATTATTTTCTAAAACACCCTCTCATGTTCATGAAATTGACAATTTTGTTTTCGAATTAGAGTTCTCTGGACGTTCTTTAATTCCTTTATTTTCGATACTGTAGTTTTCAGTTTTTTCTCCTGTCCATATTCCCGTGTTTGTCTTCACGTTTGCTTTTTTTTTCCCCAAATTACTGCACTTTTTGAACCGATGTGGTATTCCTATGTTTTTCTTGACGTTTAAAGATTTATCTTTTAATAGACACCTGAGAAAAATATTTAATCTCTAAAAGTTTTTTTTTTCAAACTACTGCATTTTTGGGTTCATTTTATGGTTTATTTGGCTATAATTATATGTCCTGAAAACAAATTGAAATACATTACTTATATTACATTTTCTTTTTTATTTCTTCAATTGTTGGCTTTTATTTGGTTGTTTAAGGTTTTAAGGTTTGTATTATTGTTATGTGTTGCTCCTAAAACAAATTTAAATATGATTTTACTTGCATTTCTTCTATAACTGACGTTCAACTTATTTTTAGTTCACTTTAAGTTTTATATTACTGTAATCTACCGTTCTAAGAACAAATTTACTTACGATTACTATATTGTGATTACTTTCATTGGATAGATTGCAAATTCTTGAATTTATGCAGTCTCTGATATTTCCCCCAATATATAATTTTTTGGATTTACAGAGTCGACAGAGTCTTGAATTTGAAAGAATCTCTGTAATCTGCTTTAAATAGTGC
>ML786005.1:1897414-1921528 GCA_009831015.1 Picea engelmannii | reverse complement strand
GATGATTCAAAATGAAAATGTCTCCTTGGTATATATAGGAGACTAGGAGGTATAATTACAACTAATGGCCTAAAGCCGACATAAATAAAATAAAATTACTAATCTAATATGCCCAAATTAAGGGGTAATGAGCCAATATTAGGGCTTAACAACATTTGATCTGGTGGACATAGATCGGACGGTTTTCGTTAACTTCTCGAGGACAGATCAACGGTCATATACAACTCTTATATTACTCCTCCAATGCTTAATCCAACGGATATGACTTCATCATTCATCGAGATGGATGGTTGTCGTGGTTTAGGTATTTCAGCATTCGGGACTTCGTGATGTTGAAGTTTTTGCTTACCATGCAAAAATCCTGAAATAGAAACTCCCAAAATCTTGTGACGTGTGTCCCTTTTGGTATTTTGGCATTCAGGACTTCGTGATGTTGGAGTTTTTTCTTACCATGCAAAAATCCTGAAATAGAAACTCTCAGAATCCCGAAATAGAAACTCCCGAAGTAAATTAACAATCTCTGAAATTCAAGCTAAGGGTACCGACTCCTCTTCCAAAGCTCGTTTCACATGTGACCTCGAGTTATAACTAAAATCTCACCTCGTGGGTTCTTCGTAGTTTCGCGTTGCGGTATGTCGAGAGGCATGCTGATCTCCGAATTAGGAACCACCATGCATGTGCAAGCTGACCAACAAACTCCCCTTTTGGCAATTTAAAGTTTGACATTAATGACAAAACCAAGTCCTGTGTAAACGATACAAACTGCAATCCCTACCAACAGGAACAACATTATTGTTCCAGTCGAGTTGACATTCCCTAAGAACTTGTATGGGGTTTCAATCTGAACTCCTTTCATTAAGACCATCACACCTCTGACCATTTTTCATGTATCCTTCTTAAATAGAGTGTGCACTCCTGCATCACTCATCTTACTGACAAATATCAAGTTTCTAACCAAACATGAAATATGTAGCACACTTGGAAGGGTTTTACTCTTCCTATATTATAGTATCAGTTAGACTCTTCCCTGTCCAAAAAATTTGGTTGTCGAGTCGTCCCCCAAGAACACATCTCCTCCTTCATATCATTCATATTTGTAGAACCATTATCTATGTGGTGTCATATGATAGGATGCTCTTGAGTCGATCAACCAAACATCTTGATCTGACTGTGTACTGGTCGACACCTGATGCACATCACCTCCCTTATATGGAGCAGTCTTTCTCTCATTCAACTGCTTCTCATCAGATCTTATACTGACTCCATTACCTTCGACTTGCAGTCCCTTTTATAATTCCCTTTTTTACTGCATTTCCAACATTTGCTTGTCGACTGAACTAAGGATTTAGATCTACCCTTCAATTTAGACTTTCTACCGAAGAATTTTCATTTATCTTTGTCAACCGATCAACCTCTCATCACTGACGCATCTTTGGTCGATCCTTCCATGTTATTACTTCTCATTTCTTCTGACAGTAGAGATGCAACCACGTCTTCTAGCGCTAATGTGGTTGAATTACTCCCTATAGCCATGAATAATTTATCCCAAGTGTCTGGAAAAGAACATAATAGGCTAATACATTTCTCCTCCTTAATGATATTGATATTTACAGATGATAACTGGCTTATTATGGTATTAAACGTAGTTAAATGCTTGGTTACTGAACTACCATCACTCATCCTTAGAAGATACAACTTCTTTCTAAGGAACAACTTATTTAATATGAATTTCGACTGGTACAAGATTCCCAACTTGTCCCACAATTTCGTGGCTGAGTCTTCACATGAGACATTCAACATCACCAAATCCGCAAGACATAGTCAAATCGTACTCCTTGCCCTTATTTTGAGTTTCTCCCATTATTCCTTCAACATACCTGTCAAAATGGCACTAGGACAGACTGTTGGCCATTATTCTCAATCTACATGGAGAAATTTAATTTTAAGCTTCCAAAGCTCAAAATTTTGGCCATTGAATTTTTCGATCTCTATTCTCGAGGTACTTGTCATTCTTTAAGCACACCTTTAAAGATATTTGACTTTTGACTCTTAGTAGAACAAGGTTTTAGCTCAGATCCAAGGTTGTTAAACCAAATTCTGATACTACATGTTAGGAAAATATTCTTTCCACACAAATCCTGACAAAAGAGAGGAAGAAAGATTTAAGCTATAAAAGGAAATGACAAATGAAACACACAATACACATAGATTTTACCCTGGAAACCCGAACAGGAAAATTAACATTCCTTTAGTGTCATGCTTTCTTGTTGTTTTATTCATTCAAAATAAAAAGGTTACATGCCTAACCTTGGTCCACACCTAAGACACAATCGACATCATACCCTCTTTCTTTACACAAGGACAACCATGTAGCCAATTCAGCTTACATATTCATGACTAGAAACCTACTGCTAAATACTAGCATGAAGATCAACTTAATATGAATACATAATGCCTTATTTGTAGGCTTTACAGTAGGAAAAACCCTAAACAATGGCACCCAAAAATGGTTACAGATCCATGCAGATCATTGGCTACAAATCCCGCGAATCTCAAGATTCTATTATAGTCGACTACCACTCGGATTACCAGTCGACCTCCAGTTGGTATTCAATCGATTGTCACACGATCTCTTGTCAATTGACCTATTCAACTTGCTATCGATCACTTCAACTTCGACTTTCTTGTCCACTTATCTTCTATTCAATCCACCTCGACTCGAATTTCACTTCTTGTCGATCCACCTCGACTAGACTTTCACTACAAAGAATATAGCAACCCAACAATGGAGGCTCCTTTTTCTACTTTCAATAGTCTTGGACTGTCATTATTACTAATGTTGATTTTCACATAATCCTCATGTTGATCCCATTTGGTTTCTTGTTTCTGCCCATCATGTCTGTTGATATGTTGTTCTAAAGGCACCAAACCTTGTGGGGATTTATTGTTTTGATTCAGGTCCTCAACTTCCAAATATCAACTAGGCCACCCCAATCAACCTTATTGTCAACAAAATCTCCTTCACCATGAAGGAAACGTTCCACTTGTTTGTCTTCGCCAAAGACCTGCCAATAATTGCAATCGCATAGGATGGAGGGTTTGTATAGAATTTCCATCTTGTTGGGTATGTGTTATGTTCTTTGCATTACTTATGATTTTTGGGGGTTTATTTGTAAAATATTTGGGTAGTATTTCGCCTTTGGTGGGGGCAGTTTTTTGCCTTTGGCAGTTTAGTGGCACATGGTATTTAAACCCATGGTCTTCTAATTTCGATTAAGGAATTAAGGTTGTAATCTAATCTAGGTCAATGGATTAGGGTTTTTTTGGATGCCATGACATCCTATATATTGTATTATAGACAATGAAGTTGGATAGTAATAGAATTAGAGGTGCGACTCTAAAACATGTTGGTTTTCTTGGTTGGGTTTCCAGGGTAAATCTCTATGTATATGTGTGATTGCAATTGTTTTCTTTTATGTGTTAACTATATGTGTGCATTGCATTACTGTAAAAGGTTTAAAACCTACATTTGGTATCATAGCAGTTATTGGCTTCAGGGGGACGCCTTTGTGGCTAAGGGTCTGGCTTGAGTATGTGATAAACCTTGTTAAAGTGGGAGCTTTGCAGTATCAATTCTTGTGGTGAAAACAGATGGCAAGCAATTAAAAAATAGAGATCGAACAAATTAATGGGAAAAGTTTTGAGTTGTGGAAGCTTAAGATGGAATATATTTTGGTAAATAAAGATCAATGGGTTGTCGTAGATCTAGGTATTTCACCTATAGGAATGTCAATACGAGACTAGAAAAAGTTGGATTGAAAGGAAAAGAGCACAATTTGGTTTTGTCTCTCAGATTCAATATTATTAAATATGTCAGGGGAAGCTACAACAAAGGCATTATGGAATAAGTTGGGTGCTTTGTACCAGTCTAAGTCCCTAGTAAACAAACTTTTCCTACATAAGAAGTTGTACAACCGACGATGAAATATGGAGACTTGGTAAAAAAGCACTTGAACACCTTAAATATTATGGTAAGTCAATTATTTTATGTTGATATTAAGATTTCTAATGAAGATAAGTGAACTCATGGCATATTTTGGTTGTGGGCATAGGTAGTAATGAAACTATCTTGAGTTTCGATGATGTGGTCTCACCCTTGTTGTCGAAGGAGATGAGGTGGGAAAACATGGAAATCCAGAGCACATATGCCTTATTTGTAAGAGGACACTCCCAGGAAAGAAATAAAAATAAGTCCCCAAGTGGGACATCTAAATCTAGAGGAAGATCTAAATCTCCAGAAAAATTCATAAAGGTATGTTGGAAACATGGAAAAAAAGGGAATTACAAGAAACAATGTAAATCCAAAAGCGTGGTAAGAAAATACCCCTTGTAGACAGGTGGAATCCCCCTTAACTGGGTTTCCTTCAGTTGAGACAATTCTAACAAATGGTAACTAAAATTCACATCATTATGTGTTATATGTTCTTGTACGAGAGTTTAAGAGAGATAATGGGAAAGGATTTTGCACCTTATTCCTAAAGTTTGTCCTCGTTGCTCCAACGGTTGAGCTCCAATCCAAATCTCCCTCATGAATATGATGTGCAAGAATCAAACAAGTTCTCCTCTCTTACTATCTAATGTCAAATAATAGAGACTCTACTTATGAAAAGTTGAACACAAGCAAACATACACAACAAGAAATGAACAACATAGTTTAGGAAAATAGGCCAAATTTCATAGATTAATAAGCATGGAGATACAACCTTATAGATTTTGTTTCCCCTTCAAGCCTCCTCTTCAGTCCTTGAATGCACACCCATGGATATTTTCTTCTAAGAATGAAGATTCTTCTCTCTTGATATTCTCTTCCGATAGTTTCTCTTAAGATTGACAATTTGATGCTTAGCCTAGTCCCCCCATTTTACCATGAACAATCTGGTTATATAGAACTAGGGAGGCTTAACCAATAGGTTAATTAGGGAGTATCATTGAGTATTAGGTACTTTAGGTTGAGATTTTTTGTATCCTCGTGGTTATGGATTTCTCCCAACATAGGGTGGAAAGTGGTCAAACCATATTTCAGGTGAAACAACCCAAACAAACCAAATCCTTCTTGAAACAACTCCCCTAGATATGTGGAAACCTCCCTAATTGCAACGATGCTCCCCCAGAGTGGGAGACAGGGCGTCCTGGATGTCCCCCTATAACTGAGAAAGAAGGGGGGGTGCCCCCTATGCATGGGAAAGGGGGCATCCCTGGTAAAACGAAGGCCAAAAAGACAAGGTAAAAAGTGGTTTTTCGGGATCCAAATGATGGGTTTTCTCCTCCAACTTGACTAGGGATTATGACATGTCATTTTACATAGTGTCGAGGTTGTAATACTTAGAAAAGCATGACATGTAGGCCGTGGCACTCATTAAGCATACTACAATGCAGTTGTGACACTTATGGGGTGAGATGTCACAATTGTGACACTTAGCAAAGTGAGATGCAACACTTGCGACATTTAAAAAAGCGAAATGCGACACTTGGTTAGTTGTAACAAAATGGTGTATAACATATGCCCCCCAAAGCATGAGGTCATAAGAGAAAATGATGGTCGTAACACTTTGCAAAATTTTTGCATCAAGGGACTGAAAAAGGACAACCTATCGAAAGTTGCATGCAATCATTAATCAATATACATATATCATTCTGAGGTAGGCATATCCATGCTCGGAAAAAATGGACTCAAAGCATGGCCGTCAACCAATACACTGCAAATCAATGAGAGTACTGATTAATAATATGGCCACTGAGCATATAATGTGGATCCATATTTCCATGACTCGATCATAATGTAGCCACGATATTGTACACAATGGAGCTACAATATGACAAAACATGGCCATAGACCAATGCAACGTGGATCTCTGTAACAGTATACATCAGTACAAGGATTGAACTTCATAATCTCCATCGCAGCCTAAGATAGGCACATATATGAAGGGGGTGCCAAAAAAGGTCCCAGGATCTTCGTCTCAACCTAAAAATTGGTATAATTCCACCCATGTAAATAAATGTGTTGACGTCGAACATGGTAGAACCCACTTGATTACTGGTCAATGATGTCTACCATTAAAGTGCGAGGGAAATCACCAATGATGACAATGATTCCCAAGGTACCCCTGGTAATCTCCAGCGAGTGTGAATAGATGAGTTGAATTCGAACAATCGTGGAATCATCTGATCATAGGTCGATGATGCAAACCCATTGTTGAATGCGAGGAAACCTACCATTGAGGCATGTAGGTCCCAAGGTACTAACTGGTTTCTAAGTCTAATTCACGGATGATGTATTGAAGTCGACAGAAATAGACTCGTCAAGGGAGGGCCATGATGTATCCCCCATCATCAACATGAAACAAATGTAGGATAGTGAGGAATAATGATGGATCAAATGAGTGTGAACTGACACAAGGATGACGATAAATGAAACAACAGAGGTTGAATTCCCTCGAACATGCGGTGATAAGACATATGACTTACCAACATTGACTCGACAATGTACAAACCAAAACAAGATGTGGCGAAAACCAAATGTTCTCTTCAAAAGAGTGCAACGACACATAGGATTGGAATGACGTGGAGACAAGTGGATGACCCAAAGTGGAGACAAGTGCCATGTTCAAGGGTGACAAAATAATTACCATTAATATATAAGAACTCGACCCACTTCCCAATTTTCCCCCATCATGATTGATGAGTACCTCTTTGTTTGTTAACAGGCTTGAGGAGGATAACAGATGCCCGGTACCAGATGGGTCCTTCTTTGTGTAATTTTACGAGCCTAGGGAAAGGAAACTTGATGGTATTTTCATATTTAGAGAGTCTGAAAATATTTAGAAAGAAGACTCCAGATGGACTTTTGCGTAAGTTTAGTCTCCCAAGCCCAGAAAAGTATAAAACAATACCTAGGAGAACTCTCCTAACCAAGATGTCCAGGGTGTTCCTTTTTCGTAAGTATTTTGATGAGACCGAAAAACTGATAAACTATCACTCAACAGACGTGCTTTCTAATTCATTTTAACGAACGTGAAAGACAACAAGATTGCTCGACAATATTTTCAATTTTAAGGAGTCCAAAAGAGCTTAAAGGAGTCTCCAATGGGGTCCTTTTTGTAAGTTAGTCTCTCAAAGCCAAAAATAGGGTAAAACAAACATCGAAAGACAACTTTTCAACATTTAAAGATCTTGAAAAGGTAAAAAATTGCTTGTTGGAGAAACGAGATCACCGTACAAATTAGTATTCATAAAGCCCTGCTAGAAAAACGATATCTAGATGAAAAAAATGTCAGAAATCCCATTAAAAACTTTTGAAAAGAACTCATTAAGGGATTTTTAATGTAAAACAACTTGACCAAGGTAAGAATGAACGAGTTAAATGAGAGTAAAAGGATCAAAAAGGGTTCATTTTTACCTTGTCAAGTAGAGTGTGGAGAAATTGGAGAAATTTACCCCTTTCTGAGCGATTTTTAGGTGGCGATTTCAAGAGATACAGTTGATCATTTGGCTTCTCGTCTGAACTATGTTGGTGCCCTATCCATTCCCTTTCTTTTGATGGCCTTATTTTTGCATTTTATAGCTTTTTGTGGGGTTTTGAGCCTCTTTGGGATTTTAAATGTGCCCTAAGTAGGGACGCCCCCCCCCCAAAAAAAAAAACATGTTGTAGGGAGCGTCTTAGACGCCCTCATAACACTGCTAGGAAGAGAGGGACGCCCTGTGTCTTCTTAACAGGGAGCGTCTAGCGCAAAACAAGAACTTTTTTTTTTAGTTTTTGCTTGGCATAAAGAGTTGATTTTGGATGGTAAAGTTCGCTAATGAATCTTCATCATTTTTTGTAGGGAATTTGACCATGCTTGAGTGAAAATAAAGGGAACATGAAGTTGATGATGTTGTTGCCTTGTGAGATCCGAACACCATTGTAACACTGAGAAGCTATGGATTGCTAAAGTTTTTTAAGGTCCAAAATATGTGAAAGGAATTGATGCTTCTTGAGCACATTATGACAATGTGGGATGTGGCATAGCAATTATTCAGGGTGTGTCCTCATGTCTTGGAGATTGAGTTAGAGGACACTTATTTTCTGACAGGGCTCTCGAAACGGGGAGTGCATGTCACCTTGTATGGATCCAAGAGCATACATTTGACAACAGATGGTTATATCACATAGTATTGTAGGCCAGGGACTCACAAAACTGGCAATAAAATTTCCATCAAGCAGATAGAAGATCGTTTGTTGCGTACTATGGCATTCACTATTGTCAAACTGGCGGGAAGCACAGTTGTGCACTTCATAACCAAATCTCAAATGGCATATGTGGTGAAGTGTATGGAACTAAGTCTCTTCAACTGGTGCAGAGGTGTTCTGGCCAATTTGGAGGATCTTATTACGCGATGCAAGAAAGGGAAACAAAAACAATTCGGATACGATTCATTATTGGTGTCATTTTTGCTAGACAGGGTACCATTATTGCAGCCCCAGATTTGTATGGTTTCCCACCCCATTATCAAGCCTTGGATGGAAAAGTGGACAATCTTTTCATCCTGAATAGGAGCTAGCCCAACTGTCTTCTCAATAAAGTGGGTCGGTGTGGCTAGAGAGTTTGTCAATGATAGCTCGACCCATGGGACCTCTTGAGAGCAAGGTGATGATGGCAGAGGACTCTGTGATGTTGAGAGGAACCTCAGGGGGATCACCATGGGAGTCCCTTCTATGTGATTACGAGATATCCCTGTACGTCTCAAGAGACATGTTGTAGGTGTTCCTGAGAGCACGAGTCATATGCTACAGAGAGTGGCTAGGGATACAATTTTCTATCATGAACAACATAGACCACATGAAGAATTTTGAGATGATACATGTGATGTATGGGCCTTGTAGACCGATTTTGATCCTTGTGTACTTTTGGACTTAATATGACAAACTTGTGCTATATGCACACACACACACACACACACACACATGTGTGTGTGTGTGTGTGTGTGTGTATGGATTTTTGCCTTGATTACTTATCTCTTAGTATCAAAATGAATGATGGTTTTTTTTTATTCTTTAATGTATGCTTTGTGATTTCAAATGTTCATCTATGCATGAGATGCCAATTTAACATATATTTAGCTAAAGAATCAGTTGTGGCATTAAATTCCCTTGGTATGTGTCTGTATTCGATGTAATCAAAGAATATTTCAAGGAGGCGAATCCTCAGGGACATATGTAACAAAGTCGGGTCACAAATGGAGTAAACACGATTAAGCTAGCAAACTGTAGGTTTGGAATCAAGGTAGACAATCAGATAGGAAATTCCAACGAAGGAAGCCTCGGTCAATGTTGGGTATGTGTTATATTCTTTGCACGAGTAAACATGTCACATATTTAGTGTTGTTGACTAATCCAGGTCATTGGGTTAGGGTTATGGATGTCGTCGGCTCCTATATGTATATTGTATTGTAAACAATGTAACAAAATGAATGAAAATAGAATATGTTGGTTTTCCTGGTTTGAGTTTCCAGGGGAAAAATCTATGTGTAATGTTTGTATTTTCCATTGTATATTTTCCGTTCTTTTGCTGGAAATATGTTTGCAGTAAATATTGTACAAGGTTAAAATCTAGAGTCAACAAACCAATTACATCGTGATATTCTGTAACATTGTTGGTTGTGGGACAAAGGCATACTCCACCTGAACTCACTAACTCATCAGTGGAGGAATAGATGGTCCAGGTTGCAGAAGCTAAGTTCTGAGTGTGTCTACTCGCACCATCTGCAAATCCAAAATGTACAGGGAAAGACGTTGGCATCTATGCATGAGAGCACAAAGCGAAATAAGTAGCCATGGATAAAAATCCTCACACCAAAAGTTCAAAACACACCACACTAAATCACACCAAACCATATCAAACTATATGGTACAAATGTACAAAACACCACACCAGGATGTCCCTATACGTAGTATTTTTTAAGATAGAGCCCATTGTGAGGCTCCTTTAGAGCTATTCAGTCATAATTGATAAGCTCGTAGGCCCCTTTTTGCAATACTTGTTTCACGATATAAGGCCCATGCCACATAGGTTCTAGTTTCCATGCCCCCAGTTGGTCATGATCCTGGTTGTAAACCAAAACTAGGTCACCTTATGAAAAGGTTCGAGGTCGAACAGATTTATCGTACTAGACTTTGACGCATTTTTTATGAGCTTCATTTGCAAGAGCGGCGTCACGACCGATCTTGTCGAGTTTTTCTAGATACAGAAAATGTTCTTCTTCGGCAGTGGTATTGGGTAAGATCTTGAATGATGAAATTTCGCACTCAATCAGTAGCACTGCCTCTAAGTTGTAAACTAATTGGAAAGTGGTAAAGCCCGTGGCAGTTTTGGTAGAGGTCCTATAGGCCCATAGGGCTAGGAAAAGATTTAAGTGCCAATCCGATTTGTGCTTTCCTACCATTCCTTGAATCATGGTCTTTAAGACTTTATTAATAGCTTCAACCAGACCATTGGCTTGAGGGTACTAGGAAGACTAATTCTCACAGTGGAATCCTAATTTATCACTTAATTCAGCCATCATATGCTTGCCAAAGTGCGAACCATGATCAATGACTATGGCCTTGGGGACTCCAAATCTAGCAATAATATGATTGAATACAAAGAGAGTGACAGTCTTGTCGTCGTTTGAAAAGGTAGGCATAGCCTTGACCCGCTTGGTAAAATAGTCGACAACGAGAATGATGTAACCATGCCCTCTAGTCGAGGTGAGCCTACACTACATGAAATCTATGCCCCATTTAGAAAAAGGGCTGGCAACAATGACTGGGTGAATGGGAGCAGGAGGAGAGCACTTTTTTGGATGGAAAACCTGACAAGGAAGATATTTCTCGACGGCCTCAATGCAATCTTTAAAAATGGAGGGCCAAAAATATCTAGCACGCAAAATTTTATGGGTCGTAGCCATCCTAGAGTGATGACTGCCACATGCTCTAGAGTGACAGTCATTGAGAATGTGTTCGGCTTCGTCATGGGTCAAACATCGTCGTAAGATGGAATTTACGCCATGATGATATAAAGTATCACTAATAATAATATAATGTCGTGTGTGGTAATGGATGCAACGATGATCATCGCGAGAGAGTTCAGGCAGAAAACATTGGGTCTAGAGATACAAGGTGATATATCCATACCATGGATCAAATGTACTGATAAGAAACAATGACTCGTCGAGAAGGGAGTCATTGGGATCGAGTTCCTCATGAGTACGTGAAATATCGCACATTAACTCGGCAAAAACCAAGGATTTTTTAGATTTTGATTTTTCGAATTTGAGGTCAAATTCCTAAAGGATGACAATCTAATGAGAGTACTTTTCCCCAAGTAATTGATGCATGAGAATGTGGTACATGGGGTTCAAATCCGCAATCATATAGTTTTTCGGAGCATAATCTAGTGACGAAATCTCTGGACAGTGATGACTACTGCTAGAGCCAAGTTTTCAACATGTAGATAATGGGTTTTGGGGCCAACAAGGCCCTTACTCAAAACATATATGTCATGTTCTTGGTCGTTGCTCATTTCTTGGACCAAAACCATACTAATGGTGGAGGAAGAGGTCGTGAGGTACATGAGGTAATCTCGGGTGTAGTCTGGGGGTGCAGCAACAGAGAATTCATCAATGAGTGCTTCAGATCGTCAAATGAGCATTGGGCTTGGTCATCCCAGAGAAAAGGGATGCCTTTCTGCAACAAACGTACGAATCCCTTAGTAACCTCTGCATAATTGCGGACAAAACGACCTAAAAAGTTTTCCTTCCCTTACAAACTTTGAAGTTGGGTAAGGGTTGTAGGAGGAGGTAGTGAAAGAATATCCTTGACCTTTGAAACATCAACCCATATTCCTTGTTTGGAGACGACGAAACCTAGTAGTTTACCAGTTTCAAAATAGAAAATGAATTTGTGTGGGTTCAGGGGAATCCTGTAATGGCGACATCGAAGAAAGATAGCTCTAGGGTGTGCTAGGTGGTCCTCGCAATGAAGCAAATGGGCAGGAAAATCATCAAGGTAGGGATCCACGATATGTTTAATGTTGTGGAAAGCATACGACATGGCCTGCTAGAAAGTAGCTACAATATTTTTAAGGCCAAAAGCCAATTTGTGGTAAGCAAAGGTTCGTCGTGGACAAATGAAGGAAGTTTTGTGTTGTTCGGAGGGGAGTATCTCAATATGGTTATAGCTAGAAAAGCCATCCATAAAGGAGAAGATGACACTCCCAATGCAGTTGTCGATAATCTGGTCGATAAAGGGTGTGGGATAATTGTCCTTAGGATGAGCGTTGTAAAGATCCTTATAATTGACGCATACTTAAATGGTACCTTGTTTCTTCATGACAGGAATGATATTGGATACCCATTTCGTTAAGGGGGCGGGGTAAATAAAACCAACATTTAAAAGTTTCTCTACTTCCCCTTTGATCATTGTTCTTTTCCTGGTATGCAAAGGGCGCAATTTCTGGCGAATGGGTTTGGCATTTCTATTGGTATTGATCTCATGTACGAAAAAATGGATGGATCAATACCCAACATTTCCTTGTAACTCCAAGCTAAAACATCACAGAATTCCTTAAACAAGGTTGTATACACGTGGATTTCTTCATGGGTATTATTCTTGCTAAGGTGGATATGTTCCACAACACCAGGCTTTACGGATATGTCAATTGGAATGGTTTCATTAATAGTGGCTAAATTCCCCTCAGATAGAGCCATAATGGGTGATTCAGTCTGGTTGACAATATCAGACACAATCCTGGATTGAGAAGTACTCTCTGCCTGATCTAGTGGAATAAGCAAGCTCGAACGATGATGGGTGATGGCTCGGGGGTCTCTTCAAGACTCAGGATCTCCATGATGGACTCATCGGATGGAAAAGTTTGTAGGAGATGATCAGAAGAGGAATCTGACCAGCATGGCAAAGAGTGAGGTTTTGACGTCGTCGAAGAGGGGTCAGAAGGATCAGAAATGGAAGAGGTGCTTTGAATGGCATGATAGGTTGCCTCAGTCGGACTCAGTCGCATGGTGTCACTGAACAAGTGAGGCTAAGACAAGCTAGGCACAACCCAAGGATCGAATGATCCAAGGGAGTGGGATGCCATGGATGAAATCATGTTAATCGAAGAAATCAGGTCGGTAGGGGTACAGGCGAGTAAGGGGAAATTTCTTATAAGGGTAGAGTCTTTAAGAAGACCGACCCCTACATTCTCGTACGTTATTTGTAAATATCTGACTAAAGTGAAATTGCTTGTGCTGCTGGGATTTGTATTCGGTAGGCAGTAGTCGAGCTGGTCAATTCTTACAATTTTCCCTCGACGAGGGAACTACAACAAACAAAAAACTTAGCATGCAACAACGGTCACAGCATGAAACCAACAACGATCGAGAAGTAAATTGTAATCAAGGGGCACATCAACCACTTCCACCTCTACTGAAGCAGTTTTTCCCCCTACTCCCACAACCAGCGAAGTCAAGAGCCCATACGGTTTAAACCCACGTTCATCAAAATCCTTGAGGGTGGTGGGGGATTGGTTAAGACTGGGAGAACTGACAACTTTCCAACATGATAACGACATGACGCATGTGGAGGCTCCTTTGTCTAAGATGGTGCAATGGATGTTTTTCCCACGAACATCGGCTTGAATATCAAAAGTGAGTTGGTAGGAGAGCCTCAATTTAAAATATTATAGATTGAACATGATAATATTGGATGAATCAGATTTTGTAGCTCCAAGGTCCGACAATAGTGTTTTACGCTGACTCAGATAGTTCTACATAACTTCGAGAGTCGACATGGCGTAAGGCGCTTGTGCCAAATGCTCAACATTGTTGTAATTTTGAGCGGTACAATGACTGGGATTAAAATCTGACTTACGAATAGTGCCCTTTCAGTGGGCACAATACTGAGTCAAGAGTGGGCTTCTCTATATGGAGAGAGCGGGGAAACAGAGGAGGAACCAATGAGGTGGAGGTTTGATCATTATCACCCCCAGAAGTAGTGTTCTCTAGAGCACCATTATAATTCTTATCTCTAGTTGTAAGGTTAATAGTCTTACACATGAAAACTTGTTCAGGTCAGTGGGCACTAGAAGAAGCATCCCTCTAAGGAGGATGACCTGCATTAGCCCCTTGCAAAGGGGAAAGGTTTTGGGCAACCATTTGTTGGTACTGAGGGGGAAAGGGACTAGTCAAGACAATGGGTTGAGATCCCCGTTTCAGAAATTTATTGACTTCATCTAAGCGGGGACACTCTCACGTATAATGGTCCTCTGCACAAATGAGGTAGGCATACTTGGCTTTCCGTTTAGTATTGTTCTCAGCAGTTGGATCAGGATTTTTATTACCCTCCTGTTGGTTCAAAGTTTTTTTAGATTTCCCCTTGTTTTTTTTCTTTCCTCCAAGTTGTTGGGATGAATTGGATTGGATTGAATTCACCTCGGAGGATCAAACAGGAGGGACAGTAGATTTGGTGTTTGAAGCAACTTGAGAAGGAGCAGGAGTAGAATCTTGTGAGGTTTGTGATCCTTGAGATCCAGTTGCAAGCTGGGTTTTAACATAACCAATCATACCATCGGCATGGGCATCTTGAGCAGGGTGGGATGGATCGGTCGACGAACAAGGAGTGTGCAGAATAAGATCATAGAGGGTGTTAGACTAGGAATATACTAAGTCCAGATACTAAGCACAGTCGATGGACTGATCCTCAGTAACAACACCTCCCATGGAAACATATTGTGCAATAGGCAGTAGAAGCGACTTCGTGAACCAATCTGCGAGTAGTTGGTCTATAACAGTGGCTTTTATGAGACGTCTTCACCTCCTCCATTCATGAATGTGATCAAAGATGTGTGTGGAGGTGGATTGTCTTAACAATGTCAGAAGATCAATGCTGGTCACATACAGGATTGGCAATTGGAAGTGAATGAGAAAATCCATGGCAAGGGAATTGAAGTCACCGAATGATCACGAGATTAAATTTTGCTCAAAAAATCAAAGTGCTCGGAATCACTTCAAATCGAACAACAGCGTAGGCCTCGTCATTATGAATCCAACGCAACTTGTTTGGGTTCAAACGGACGTGGGGAGCGAGATATATCGCGTTCTGTTCAAAATGACAAACAGGCAAAAAAGGGGTGTTGTCTGTACAGTCTGTACGGACGCTGACGTGGCAGGTCGTACGACACATGGCAGGCAGCTATTTTCACAGTTGGCAGGTGACATGGCTTGTTTGCAGTGAATGGAATGGCAACACGTGGCCCAATCAATGGCTGCCACGTGTCCCCTATTTATTGGTTTAAAATTTATTTGGAGTCCACTGCAATCGACCCCGTGACCTCCACCCGCATGCAAATCTTTGGCAAAGACCACCAACCAACGCGCCACCATAGTGTTTCTTAACACTATATGGTGCGGATTTCATTTGAATTGAAATGTTGTATGTTTGGGCGGGGGGTCGGGTTGGGGCCTAGACCCAGCCCGTGGTTATGTTGTATTGTAATATGACCACGGTTTAAAGCCTTTGCGCGCACATTTAAAACTAAACCCCGGTCGTATGTTGTGTTGTAATATGACCACAGGCGCGGGCATATGTTTTAACATAGCCCTTTTGATATGGCCATGGTCACATGTTTGTTGCCATATGACCATTGACGCGCGCGCAGGTATGCGTTGGTTTGAATTTGGTTCAAACGGTTATGGCCCTTACTTTTAAACGCGCAGTCACATGGGTCATATGACCTTTCCCTTGACGGTCAGGGGCTAGGTGCGCCCATAACCGTCCTATAGTTTGCACAGTTCATGTGGTTGCGCCCGGTGCCAAGTTTTTACGCTTTAAAATGTGTGTGGGCTAGGTTGAGCCAACAAGGGTGTGTTTTGTAGATGCAGAGACAACAAGCTTGAAGGGGGGATTTCTAGGAAGCCAATCTTCTTCAATTTTTGGCCAAACGAGGTGCCGAAAAAGCCCAGCGAGGGGTTTTTGGACGTTCTGAAGCCATTGGAGCAGTCTATTTGGCATTTTGAGCATTGTAAAGCACATTTTTGAGCACTTTGAGCAAATAATACAAATGATCCATTGGAAGCTGGACCAGGAGATGTAGCCCAAGAGAGGGGTGAACTCCTTTATCATTTGTTGTGTTATGTGTTTTYTGTTCACTGATTTTGCTGTTGTTTATATGCATCTTGAATGAGTAAATCCTATTAAAGTTGTGTTGCAAAGTTGATCCATTTGCATTTTAAAACATAAATTTTACTTGCAAATATTTTCAAGAATACAAGTCTTCTTCATTTTTAGATCACCGAAAGAGTATTGTGTCAATTCGATGTACCATTTCATTGTTGGATCTATGAGAGTTCGTTGGAAAAGTCGCAACCTAATGGAATCGTCCATCAAGGAGTTGGAGGAACAACATAGATGGAAGGTCATAACGTGGTTTTTAGGGTCTTCTGTGGGCTTATCGTCAAATTTCAGAATATAAGAAGGCAATTTGTGAGGGATAGGTGGCCAAAAAGACTGGTGTCGAATAAGATCGTTGGTCAATATTGATAAATCAGGTAGATCTAGAGTAGATAGAAAAGGTAATTATCGATATACCTGCAGGTTCTGGTAGTAGTGATGGGGCATGTTGAACATCAGTGGGACCCTGAACGGTCTGAGATGGTCCCCCCACAGATTTTTGTTGTTGGGGTTGTGCAGGTTGGGATGATCCTCCCATGAATAGTTTTTGAAGATAGGGTGGGGAGGGTACGATCCAATTTGGAAGGTTTGAGGTTGGGGGTTGGGCTGAGGTTGGAAAAAAAATTCCCGGGGTATTTGAGGTTGGGGTTGGGTTGATTCCAGAACGGGTTTGTAGTACCTGGATATGATAGTCCAGTGGTAATGTTCTGATGACTCGTCTGAAAGGTTTGGCCCCAACTACATGATGACTCCCCATGGCATACATAAATCTAGTTGGTGGTTGCTTTCCAATCGGATACTGACCCCCTACTAAACCCTAACCTCCGACTGGAGGTTGCCCCACAATGGGATATGGTCCTCCAGCAAAGTATGAGCCTCCAACTGGAGGTTTTCCCCCAGTTGCATAGTGTCCCCCAACAAGGTATTGGCCTCTGGATAGAGGTTGCCCCCCAGCAAGAGGTTGGCTTGCAATTTTTTTATGTCCCAAACCTAATGACTAACCTCCATATGGAGGTATACCCCCGATAGAAGGTTGATGTCCCACAGGGTTTTGACCCCCTCTTAGAAATAGTGCACTCAACGGGGGTTGCTCCCTGGCGTACGGTGTAGAAGGAGGTACTGTCAAAGAAGGCACAAGGATGGTCCAGACAGTCTGTGAGATTGACATCAGTATAGGAGTATGAGGTTGGGTCACATCCACCTAAGGAGGTTGGGAGATGGGATGAAGCACCATTGTTCCCCCCAATGGGGGAGGAGTAGGTTGTAAAGTTTGAGGGAAGGAGTCATGCTAGAGGCGGGAAGATGGGGTGTGTGTGAGGATGTGTGGGAAGGATCCCAATGTGGTGGGTGAGGAATCGGGTTCGGAGACACAACCAACCTATCAAATACATCATGTCCTGAGGGTGTCCTCCACAAAGTTCAAATAGGATTTTGATTAAGATTAGGTAGACTAGATGTTCGTAGAGGGGTTGTAAATCCTACCGAAAGGTTAGGCTATTCTAATTCCATATTCACATTGTCTTCAAAAGGTACAAGTGGTAATCGAGGATAATCGGTTTCAAATTCTCCTGAAGAGTTTTTCTGTACGAGAAGTGGACCATGACGATCGGTCAATGGTGGGTTTAAAGGAGGGACAAAACCTTCCTAAAAAACTGGGTTCCTTAGGGTGATCAATCAAGGGAGTAGCATCACTCTGAGATTGAAAATAATTCTCTTCATTGATAACTTCCTCCCGAGAGTGGTCTTTGGGTGAATGAGGAGGAAAAGGCTCGTAATCTTCTGGAGGAAAACATTGCATCCTCCGAGACCTATGCTGACCTTGGTCCGCCAAAATGAAATTATGACAATAACAATCCTAGGGAAAACTAAGGGAAACAAACAACACACACTAAGAAATCTAGAAAGCAATCTGGAAAACAAACCTTCTAACAATGAAACCACTAGTTGGTGATGAAATCCAACGTCGCGGGATCAATATAGGAAGGGGTTGAGATAGAGCGGGTGGAGCAGTTACGTTGGCGACTTGCTTGATGGACTTACACCATGGTGCAAGTTCCTTCACGACACAACCGTGGGTTACCCTCCAAGGAGCTTGAGTGAGTTTGACCAACGTCTGATCCAGGTACATCAAATACTTTCCCCTTCATCATCACCTTCTATATGAGCCCTAAATATTATGGCCACTAAGGTTACCACTTACAACAACAAAATCATGTGGAAACAATCGACGGTTCAGTATACTTGCAAGGGAATGGTCGTTAAGACCCAAAATCCCCTCGAGAGGTGACTCGCACGGAGGTGTGATCCTCTCAAGTGATCCCCAAGTGCCTTTCGACATTGTTTGTAATACGTGTAGACCACTCCACCAAGACCAACGAAGCAGGGTTAGTTACTGTGTTGGACCCAATGTGACCTCATGATTGACCCTTGTGTGAGAAGGGCTACCCAAGACAGTGATGCAACAAATGGATTTCTCTCCCTAACTCAAGATGATACATTCATTTTATAGCTTTGGAGAGTTATCTTGACCACATATTCAAAAGCTCTACACTTAAGCTATAGTAGGTTTGCAAGGCCCTAATGAAAAATTTATAGATAGATTTTATTTAGCGCTTAATTTTATAGTTGTTGTTTACTCAGGGGAATGGAAGTGAAACTGATGATAGTATGACCTCGACTCCAATAGAGTACAATAGAATTAAATGCAAAACTTTTTGTTCGATGAACTCTATATATGAGAGAGAAGAGTTGTGCTTTTCTTTTTCAGAAAGAATTAACTACCCAATCCCAAAAAAAAAACAACTCCTAGATCCCAAAAAAAAATGCTCAAGACAATACTACTAAAATGCACCAAAATACTACTTGCAAAAATATTTTGAATGTAATGCTTTGTACTTTGTTCCTTTTTCAAAGTTAATGAACAACTTGAAAGAGCAACAATTTTCTTTTGATTCTTAATCAACAATGACAAGATTTAAAGATTCAACAGACATCTCCAAGCAAAAGAAGTGAAGAAAGTAAGCAATCAATTCAAAGAAACACAAGAATGAACAAACCCTTAAACCAAAAAGATCAAATCACACTTGTCACAAAGCACAAAAAGGTTTCACAAACTTAATCAAGAAGAATACTAAAAGAGAGAGCAACTCCATAAATCAAAAGTCAAGCAAGTGAAATAGATCATGCAAAAAAACACACAAGTTGGTGGACCAAATGATTCCTAAGCATGTATGCAAAGACAAATTAAGAGAGAAAACAAGTGATTAAGTCCACACAATCACTTAAATTCATTCAATGTAAACCAAGCATAGAGTCCAAAGACTGTTAAATTAATTCTGAGCAAAAACTCGATAGAGAATCAGGAAAAACAAGCTCCTAAAGCAACATTGTGGAAGGAGGACGCTCCTCAAACAGTGAAGACACGACGTCCAAAGGAGGAGGACACTCCCAACTAGCTTAGACAATGGCATCCAGGACGCACCATAGAGGTTTAATAGGGGGCATCCCTAGAGACAGGGACGCTCCGGCAGAGCCTGTAGGCTTGAGAAAACTCAAAAAGCTTAGAACAACCACAGAGTTGTAGAGATGGACTCACTAGGTTCAGGTGGGAGTGATAAGAAGAACAAAAGGCTCCTGAAAGAGAGGAAAACAAAGCACAAAGAGAGTGGATTCAAAGGCTAGAAACCAAGAAGAACTAATTGTTCTTCCTCAGTGGAGTCACTAAAAATTGTGGTGAGAAAATCCCCCATGTGGACAAGTGGAAACCCCTTCAACTGGGTTTCCTTCAATTGAGACGGTTCTAACAAATGGCACCTAACATTCCCATCATTATGTGTTCTATGTTCTTGTACAAGAGTTTAAGAGAGAGAAAAGGAAAGGCTTTTGCACCTTATTCCTGAAGTTCACCCTCATTGCTCCAATGGTTGAGCTCCAATCCAAAGCTCCCTTGTGAAGATGATCTGCAAGAATCAAACAAGTTCTCTCCTACTATTATCTAATGTCAGATAATAGAGACTCTACTTATGAAAACTTGAACACAAGCAAACATACACAACAAGAAATGAACAACATAGTTTAGGGAACTAAGCCAAGTTTCATTGATTAAGAAGCATCAAGATACAAACTCAAAATGTTGTTGCCCCTTCAAGCCTCCTCTTCAGTCCTTGAATGCACACCCATGGATCTTTTCTCCTAAGAATGAAGATTATTCTCTCTTGATGTTCTCTTTAGATAGTTTCTCTTAAGATCAACAATTTGATGCTTAGTCTGGTCCCCCCATTTTACCATGAATGGCCTGGTTATATAGGACTAGGGAGGCTTAATGATCCAAATTATGCTAAGAACGAAATGAAACAAAAACAAAAAGTATAGAAGAGAACACAAAAATACAGTGAAACCCAACTTCTATTAATGAATAAGAGAGAAAAACATTGTAGAACACAAACTGGCAGAATGGGGTAGCTTATCTCTGAAAAGAAAGAGAAGTTGGCTATGCTTCATTCACAACAAGCTTTACATCACACTCCACTGCATGCTTAAAGGGCATCCTTCACCTCAATTATATATGAGAGAGTGAGAGGAAAACAATTCCCATGATGCATGTGGGATAAATTGGACTAAGTTTATTAAATGCCATATGCATGCAAAACACTAGGACTTTCCGAGTGGTCACCCATCCCAATACTACTCTAGCCTGAGTGCGCTTAACTGCGGAGTTCTAATGGGATCCGATGCATTAATGCTATGATGTAGGCATGTACATAAAACCACTAGGAAATTATTACATGATGAAGATGACATTACATTGCATTCCCCATCAAAAGGGTGAATATCATGGTTTATGAAAACCATAGGCTCAAAATGTTGATTTAGTGGAAAAGGTGGATGGCCACCGAGATCCACCTGGATCATTCCTCCCCCCTTAGAAAGCAATGGTCCCCATTGCATCAAGTTCCCTTGAGATATCAGGAAATTTCTATTGAATCTTAACCTTTGTGAGTCGCTTGCCTTGTTGAAGTAGATGTCCTGCTTGTACTCTCCATGTGGAAGGATGTCATGAACTTGTTGGAGGTGTTGGATCCACTCAACAGATATGGTTGCATGATCTGCCTTGGTCTGATTTTGGGAGGACTTTGTTGATGAAGATGTAGTAAGAAGAGTTATATCAATGGGGGCTACTGGCGGGAATCCCAAGCACACATGAAAAGGGTCGTGGCCAATAGAGTTATGTTGAACATATGGAAGAATCTCATCTTGTTCTGTTAGAAAAACATAATCACAGAGCAATAAAATAAAACAAATGTGGAAATAAAACACAGAAGATACACAATACAATAGAGACACAGATATATGTGGTTCACCCAGTCTGGGATACGTCCACCAAAGAAATTGTCAGGTCCTTCCTTTATTATTATCCAGCAAATGAAGCGATACAATCTACAACACACCCGTTGTAACTTCCTCTTCTTTCTCTCACAGTCTCCTTTCTTAGAATATAATATTCGCAATGATACATAGACGCAATACATTTCCCTCATAAAATAGGGTTGTCTTCTAGGGAAAAAAAACCCTAACATGACTTCTATTGTCATATATGCGACCATATAATGAACGGTCCAGATTTACTATGCAATTACAATATACATTTACAAGGCAATTTTCCCTTTGAGGGCTTGCTTTCCCCCAGACCCCGCAGGGGAGGTAACCCCCCCTACACTCGCCCGCGTGGAGGAGTGTACATTCTTCTGGGGTGTAAAGTCTTCATGTGGTATAAACACAACTGAAAACAAAGACCTCTGAATCAAGAAGATAATCAGGCTCCATAACCAACAATTTCCCACCTGGAAACTGATCTCAACAACTCCACCTTTGTTGTATATGTTGGATTGTGATCCTTCTTGGACCTCGAAAAATTATCATCTTCATGTTCATGCTTGAAGACCAACTGAAACTGAGCAAGAACTCAGTTTCTCCCTGATTACTCCCTTTGTTAACATGTCTGCAGGATTATGGCTAGAGTGTATATTTTCCAACTTCAAATGTCCATCTTCCAAGACGGATCGTATGAAATGGTACCTGAGTTGTATATGATTAGTCTTCGAATGGAAGGCTTAGTTATTTGCAAGATGAATGGCACTCTCACTATCAAAATACAACATGTTATTCTCCCGCTTCCAATTCCTCCATAAACCTCTACAACCAAATCATTTCTTTACTAGCCTTTTTAGCAGCAACATACTCTACTTCTATTGTTGAAAGTGCAACAACCTTTTGCATTTTCAAAATCCAACTTACTGTTGTTCCACCTATAGTAAAAACATACCATGTGGTGCTCCTCCAGCTATCTTTATCCCCTGTCATATCTGAATCAACATATCCCTGTAGAACAGTGTCTAAACCTCCAAAACAAAATGCATGAGTAGCATTACCTCTCAAATACCTGAGAATCCACTTTACTGTTTCCCAATGTTCTTTACCCAGATTGTTCATATACCTGCTCACAACTCCCACTGCATGTGCAATATTTGGTCTTGTGCAAACCATCACATACACCAAGCTGTCAATTGTTGATGAATAAGGGACCCTGGACATGTATTTTATCTCCTCCTGTGTCTTGGGACACATTTCCTTAGTTAATTTGAAATGGTTGGGCAAAGGTGTACTAACTAGTTTTGCATTCTACATTTTAAACCTCTCCAACACCTTCTCTATGTGCTGACCCTGAGACAATGTCAATTTGCGATTTTTGTTGTCTCTTGTTATTCTCGTACCAAGGATTTTGTTTGCAGCACCCAAATCCTTCATCGCAAATGAATTAGCTAATTTCTTCTTGAGCACATTTATATCCTGCATATTAGACCCGACAACAAGCATGTCATCTACATACAATAGCAAGATAATATAACTTCAATTTTCTAACCTTTTAAAATAAACACAGTGATCAGAGTGACATCTACTAAAACCTTGTTATGTCATAAACCTGTCAAACTTCAAATACCATTGCCTTGGAGCTTGTTTTAGGCCATACCAAATTTTCCTTCCCTTTGACCTCATACCCCTGAATACCAAATTCTCCTTCCCTTTGACCTCATACCCTTGTAGTTATTGCATATAAATCTCTTCCTCCAAATCCCCATGGAGAAAAATTGCTTTTACATCTAATTGTTCAAGATGTAAATCTTCTATTGCCACAAGACTTAAAATAGTCCTAATTGAAGTCGTTTTAACAACAGGAGAAAATATTTCATCAAAATCTATACCTTTCTTTTGTGCAACCCCCTTTACAACAAGTCTAGCCCTATATCACTTTGTGCCTCCATCTTCTTCCTTCAACTTGTAAACCCATTTATTCTGTAATGCTCTTTTTCCTGCAGGAAACTGAACCAAATCTCAAGTCTGGTTATTTACCAGGGAATGCATTTCCTCTTTCATTCCTTGCTTCCACTTCTTTTTTGTGTCTACCTGCATTGTATCTTCATCACATTCTAGTTCACTAGAATTAGTCAATAATAAATAATACAATGAAGGAGAGTATCGTTCAGGGGGTCTACTTAACCTAGTAGATCGTCTAACAACACTTGCAAGAGTTTGAGGTACATGTTGTTCCTGTTGTTATACATTTCGATTTTTTGGTTCCTTTAAAATTTATTTTTCAGTGATCTCATCAAGCACTGTGTATTATGGTTTTCTTTTTCCTATTTCTTTCCCTGCAACTGATCTTTGTACACAACCTTCTCATTGAATATGACATCTCTACTCCTAATGATTTTGTTATTTTCATAATCCCATAAGCGATAACCAAAATCATTAACACTGTATCCAATAAAGGTACACTTCTTGGATTTTGCCTCAAGCTTTGTTCTATTTTCTTT
>ML786005.1:1835586-1885107 GCA_009831015.1 Picea engelmannii | reverse complement strand
TCTAGTAGCCATAGCCATATTTTTACTTTCAACATTTCTTGCCACCTTAAATGCATTCTCCAATGATTTGGGTTCCCAAAGGCGAACCTCACGTTGAATGTTATCCTTTAAAGTTCCTATGAATACATCAATCAAGTGCTCATTTGGAATATCGATTGCCTTTATATTCAATCTTTGGAAGTTCTCAATGTGCTCATTAACTGAACCCTTTTGCTTGAGATTTATCAATTGGCTAAAGAAGGTATTGCTCCTTGTATCCTCATAGTGTGCTATCATTTCTTCCGTGAAATTGTCCAAGTGACGAGTGATTTGCGAGAACAAAGCCATCGATACCATACAAATTGATTAGGTTCTCAATATAAAGAAGCAATTCGTACCTTTTGTGTATGTGGCACATTATGTAGATCAAATAATTGCTCCATCTAAAGTATCCATGTGATTGAGTCCTTGCCATCAAACTTCCTCATATCGATCTTAGGAACGTGGTTGGTCTTCAACCCAAAGTTGGAGTTTCTTCATTCTTGATTCACCTTCCTTGTGTCCTCATCATGAATTTCATGGGATGCATTTTCACTTTCAGGTGTCTTCTCTGTTACGAAATTTTTCAATACTTCCATGATCTCCTCTTTTAAACCATCCATCTTTGCCTCCAACTTAGCTTCCATCTCTTGTAGTTCATCTTTAGTTATTATCTTCTTTTGTAAATCATTTATGTCCCTACGCATTTCTTCACCTTCATGAAGAGTCCAAGTAGGATTGTCTGGAGGCTTATTTGGTGTAGAAGTTCCCTTTTTGGGTGGCATGTTGGCCAAGTATCACTTTTGAACCTTAATTTTGAGGTGGTTGTGCTAGACAATCTTTCTTCTGTTGTATCTCCTAAGTTTCGGCCCTTCTAGGTATGAAACTTTCTTTTATGTAGTTCTATGATATTTCTTCTCTACAATGCCATAAGTCTGATCAAAATTGGATGTGCCAAGTGGAATTTACGGTAACTTCCCCACAACTTGTTGATTTTTAGCCTTTCCAGGAGATCTCCCTTGTATAGCGTGCCCCGCACAAAATGATTGATATAAAATTTTGAAAATCATACCAGAAATACTATAGACTGTCCACGATCCAATGAAACCGGTCCTACTCAATTTGGATACTCTAGGAAGAAGTTATGATTATTTTACCTGGAACACCTTCTTGAGACTAGTCAATAGGACTAGTCAGATACCCTATCTTCCACAGGGTGTATCTACAAATTTAAGATGACCCAGAAGCTGAAGTTTTTACCACAAATACCTTACTAATTTATGTGAATATCCTCTGGATTTCAGGGTCTGAAACGTTACATAAAATGTTTTATAGCGAAAATTCCGCAATGACTCAGTTCAGGATGATTCCAGAACCCTATCTTGTATAGGTTGTATCTCCTAAATTATAAGGCCTCAAGAGCTGAAATTTTAACCCAACGTACCTTGATCCGTCTACTAAATATCCTCCAAGTTGTTCCTTCTGAAACATTGTAGAAAAAAATTTATAGCGAAAATTGCAAGGTGTCTCAGATGTAGCAGCGAAACCCCAGGACCTTGAGCTCTGATACCATATGTTAAGAACCAAATATCAATATAGCATAGAAAAACGTCATAAAAAGTACTCAATGCCTTAAAAAATAGATCATTTCAGATAATAAGCCTCTTCGAGGGGGCAACCTCCTTTTACCCCACTTAAATGTTCAAGTACAAGATGATTCCAAATGAAAATGTCTCCTTGGTATATATAAGTGACTAGGAGGTATAATTACAACTAATGGAATAATGCCGACATAAATAAAATAACATTACTAATGTAATATGCCCCAATTAAGGGGTAATGAGCCAATATTAGGGCTTAACATAATCAAACAAGTGGATCACATCTATCAAAGTCACAGAGATAGAAGTTTACACAAGTCAACTCCTTGATCGTAAAATACAAAGCTCATGATATAGATAACAATCCATGCAAGGCTATCAACAACATGTGAACATTAGAATCCCTATCATGCACCTCAAATCCTCCAACAACTAAAATATCCTAAACTAGGTCAACTCCCTCACCCCAAGAGAATCTTGAAGGAAGAGTAACATTGTGGGAAACTCCCTTTGTCTTAGACAATCCATCAACCTTGTCCTTAATGTACTTTGTAATACTCTTATTAGTTGCAAACCTGGAATCAATTTCACCATCATCCTCCATCAAGGTATCGTAGCTCTAGCCCTCAAGACAACTAGAAGGCCCGCATATGAAAGAAACCAATGCAATATGACAAGCTTATCTCTTAGGAGGTATACTTTCCATCATCGAGGATCTAGATGCTCCGACATTCTCTTGATCTCCTTAAACCAAGAGCCTCATCTAACCTCTCATTGGAATGTGTAAGTGTCACTGGATCAACATGTAACCCATAAAGTCTACCATCTCTCACCCCTCTAGCCAAAGTCCTCGGACCAACTAGATTACATCCAATGATGGTGCACTACTAACCCGGAAAAGATTTTGTCCACTGTACATCTGCCATACATGAAATTGAAAGAAGATTTTTTCTCAAAACTTGAACAAATATAATATCACTTGTCTCAAGAACATCACTCGAAGGCATTTGAAAGAATTGGAGCCAGCTCCTCTCATGGGATAAGTAGCATCATCACCAAGCTCCACACTCATGCCTACCTCTTGCTTCTGGAACCCATTGAATAAAGACTTGTCTTGTGTCATATGTCTTGAATATCCATTATTCACATGTCATCCAACACTAGACACAATGTTGGAAGACAAGCAAGAATCCATGGAAAAGATGGTCTCTAACTGAGAGGGATCCTCATCTACTTTGTCCTAGTGCCATTTGTAGCTTGCTTCATACCTTTTCTCCTCTTCTTCAATAGACACGGGTTGGCATAATGTCCCATATCATGACATTGGAAACATATATATCACCTTACTCGATCCCTTATTTCTTGTGTTTGACCCTTCCTTTTTCTTGAAGCCTTTTTTGTTACCCTTCTTTATCTTCCCAATGAGACCAATAACATATACTTCCCCTTATTTCTCCAAACAATATTACAATCTAATTTCTTCCTACATAAGATCAACCTAAAGCTTTGAAAAATTTGGCAAGGTCTCTCGAGCACAAACACCTTGAATAAAAGGCATCTAGGAAATCCATTCAAAGTAATGGACACCAACACCTGATCCTCCATTGTTGTTCCAATAGTGGCCAACTAATCTTTCAACTTAGTAATCATGGTCAAGTAGCTCACCATAGTATCGATCTTGTTCATGCGAATGACTGAGAGTTGGTTTCATAAGAGCATTTGTTGAGAAGCACAAGACTTTTGAAACAACTCAGCCAAGGCTTCAAACATTTTTGTACCTATCTTATTCTTTGCAATGTGTGAGATGAAATGATCCTTTACACAATCAAGGATGATTCTCTTCACCTTGGCTTCCTTCTTCTAGCGAGTAGCCAACTATGTTGGATCGATAGGTTCTAGAATCTCTTTCACAACATGCTCCCAAATATCAAATTCCTCCACAAATAGTTGAAGTCCAAGTTTCCAAGGAAAAAAATTGGAAGCTCCATCCAACCTGTCACACTCTCCAAGACCAAGAGTCACCTCACACATCTTGAACAGGTCACGAGTGCACAAATCGATGGTATATGAAGTAGACAAAACCCTTTATAGGATTCAATCACTTTTCTTAGGAGACCTAGGGTTTGAAATCCAACAACCTCAAATGAGGTCAATACATCTCCTAGGTATTCTCTAGCTGAAATACAAGCTCCCTCTTATACCTAGAGTGGCCTTAGGCACAAAAGCTTTGATACTATGTAGAAATTTTAACAAAATGACAATAATTGTTTTTTATGCAACTCATAAATTTTACCTCTTTTATAGAGGTTTCATGGATATTAACCATGCAAACATTTAGTTTTAAGGTTGTTATGAAATGTAAACAAAAACAACAACAACAACATACAATATTTCAATCCTCGACAATCCCAATCCACTAGGCAATTCAAGATATAAGATACCAATGTGTACTAATGGGCAATCTTATCAAGCATATAACAGATCTGAAAACTCAAATGACAATTGCAAATACAACTTTAACTCTACCCTTATATTGTTTAATTACAATGTTAAATCACCCTTATTTATGTCAAAATCAACAAGACACACATAGTTGGAAATTACAAACCATGAAGAATATAGATGGTTGAACATTAAATCTTCAATAAGATAAGTATTGGATAGTAAATGCATAAAGATGAAATTCATGTGTGTACCATAGCCTCGTCATAAGGCTAGTACATTCTTCTAGCCCTCCAAAATCATAACTAGGGAAAACCAAGAAAACCCTAGCTCACACCAAGGAGATCCAACAAGCATGTGTCCTTTAAGGCAAGATGTCTCATTTTTTTCGTCACTTCAATAAGTACAACCTAGGGTTTCATCTCAAAACCCTAATCTCAAAATCACAATCTCCAAGAGATGAAACCCCAACCCTGGTTTTTAAGATGCTCCAACAAGCTAAAGAAAATCTAGTGACTCCAACAGAGAAAGAGAGAGATAAAGTATGGAAGAAGACCCAAAAGAGAGAGAGAAAGAATAATGCACTCCTCAAATCTCAAAATCACAATCTCCAAATCTCCAAGGGATGAAACCCTAAACCTAGTTTTTAAGATGCTCCAACAAGTTAAAGAAACTCTAGTGACTCCAAGAGAGAAAGAGAGAGATCAAGTACATAAGAAGACCCAAAAGAGAGAGAGGAAGAATAATGTGCTCCTCTTAGTCACGTCTCTAACACAAGTATGATAAGAATGATGAGTGGGTGAATGACTCTCTCCTTCATTTATACATATGATAGGCAAGGGAGGCCAACAATACATATATGGGCCCATGCTCTTACAAGTAACCCACAATAACACATATAGGCTCACACATGTGGAACACTACACTCCAAGAGTACACATGTCAAGATTTAAGGTGTTTTCATCCACAAGCAAGAGTGTTACACGAGGTGTGTCCAATGCTCCTCCTACAAGCCTCCAAAGACTTTAGTGATCCTTCTAAGCCATCTACTCCATTGGGTCCATTTCCCCTCCATGAATGTTGTCACAATCCAGGTCTCCTTAAACTGATTCCAAGACTCCATGCAAGCATACAAGCTACCATGTGCTATCTAGGGCCTAATTCATCCTCTAAGATGCAAAACCATCATCCTCCTAAGATGGGCATTCTCTTAGCAAATAACCATATCCATATGGCCATCATGTAGAATGTTATCAAAGCTATTAGGAGATCTCCAACACCCCAGGGAAAATATCATGCAAGCACCCAATTGAGATCAAACAATCATTGGGTAAGCCATCTCCAATGTGTAAATCCATCATAAACAATCTCCCATGTGCAAATCCATCATAAACAATCTCCCATGTGCAAATCCATCACAAACCATGTAGGGGTTGATTGTACACCAAATCTCATGAAGCACCCCCAAACATGTGTAAACACTTTTGGAGTAACCTTGAAATTTAACACCCATCAAGTGCACTAATGAGATATGTTATTCCATGTTGTAGTTAGCATGCAAAAAATAGTGTCATGTTTACTCCAAGAGGTAAAAGGTGGTTTCAACCCTTAAATGTACTTCACTTGTAGCACTAAAGTTTGTCGAATGGCTCCTTCCCTCGTGCTTAAACCCAATGAAGTTATCGTGTCTAACATAGCACCCTGTTGCAGTTTATCCCAGTCATTGTGTTTCATTTCGCGATTTTTGATATTTAATATGCATTTAGTTTGAAAGGGATGTGGATAAATATTGTTTATATAAGGCTTAAGTAGTGTGCACCTTAAGTGTAATGGTACCACTTCTATTGATAAGAGTTGTTAAATAACTATGTGGAAGCTTTGTAACATTGACAAACATATACACATGGGCTCCATTTGATGTGCTAGAGTTATAATGCATGGCCTTCGAAAGTGGAATTACATCAATGGATACAACATACATTGTGAATCTAGAAAACTTGGGACTTCAAGCCGAAGATAAATGACATTTAACCTTGATGGTCTTATCAACATAAAAATTAACAATATAGAATGAGCAAAAATAGTTGCCCAATGATAACAATCCATTATATCAAGGTAAAATGCATGCTTTTTGTTCTCTCTCACAAATATCTCAATGGTTCAAAATAAAAACATTGATATTTTGGATCCTGTATATAGTTGATGAATCGTTTTGTCTTCTACTGCAACCAAATTCTCCTTAATTTGTTCTTTGTTTTACATGGTGGTTGTTGTATTCAATGTATGGTACTCTAAAGCACTATTGTAGTGTAAGCCATGCATAATGTTTCCTAGAATGAAATTAAATTCTCGGTTTAAGCAAAGGAGGACACTATCACATCGACCCAAATATTCATTTCCCAATTCTACAATTTAAATTTGCAATATTTTTGGTTTGGGTAATGCCCTCTAAAAGTATCATATCAAGGTCCACTTAAACCAAGTTGTCTTATTAGACATGTGTTAAGCTCCTTTCTCAGTGAGGGAAACCAACTTCGAGAGGTCAGACACCTTCCCTCACACACACACACAAGGGCTCTACACTTGTTGAGGTTTGAACATTAGTTGTTTGCATTGTATCACCCACAACACTTTCAATGTAAAATTAGGTTTCTTAATGTCACGAGTCGTTTTAATGTCACATCTTATATGTTGTATTTAACTTATGTTTGTTATTTATACAATGTTATACACTATCTCACTACAATGACATATTCCTATGTCATCATTTCATTATTCTATTTTGTCAACGAGGATAAACATTGTCAAATAGACCCCCAACCTGTGCGTAGCTTACAACGATGTTGTGCAATTGATTAGTTAGATGGTGTCCTTCTTATGAACACTATAAATCAAAATTCCGCTATCCAACATGGTATCGATTTGTATAATCAAAACTTTACCTTGCCAACAAAACACTACCATTTATTACAAAAGTTTGAAACAATACACTAACCTTCATAAAAATCATGGAACTTCACATAGTTCTCACTTAAACTACTTTTGTAAGAAATACGTTTTTTTGACAATGAATATAAACAAGTGTTGCATGGCAGTGTAGTCCCTACCAGGTTGGAATAGGAATACATGCATTGCTATGGCGGGACTGAGTATAGACACGTGGGAAGCAGGTTGAAGTACATATGGTATCCATGCAGAGGAAGACTTTGTGGTAGCGTGCCACTGGCTAGCCACAGAAGCATACACATTAAACATTCAAATATGATAGACACAATTTCCTGACATCCAACATAGTTGAACAATTTTTTTTTTAGCATTTCCGAATTAGTTTTCTTTGAAATTTATAAAATATTAATAATGTCTTGCAACAAAGGTTCATGGAAAAAAGGACCAGGAAACACACACATTAAACATTCAAATATAATAAACACAATTTCCTGACATCCAACATAGTTTTCTTTGAAATTTATAAAAAAATAATCATGTTTGTTACATATTTCTAGAATATGTTCCATATTTCTGGAAATTTAAATGCGTTTGTCATATAGACTGGGATTGGGGCTCCTGCGGACCATAAATAGAAATAAGTACAAGAATTAGGACTGTAGAAAGAAGAAGTGCGCGACGGTAGAGAGGAAGACCTGAAAAGAAGAAATTAGAAGTTATGATCCTTTGGTTAGAGATTTCTATTTAAAGAGGTATAATAACTGGATTGATAAAGAAAACAAGATGGCATCAGTATAGACTTACTATGAAGCCGATGTGTTTTTGTTGTTGTTGTTGACGGTCGTTGGAATCGTGCCAACTGGTTGTTGCCCTTCATTGATGAGGTTGCCCATTCTCCGTTGGAACCATTCTTCAATGTAGCTTCTCATGGGGGCCATGTTGATTTCATCCTGAATTTCTATGTCAAAAAGCTCGTTTTCTAATTTCCTTAGATCCATAGAAATACTATGCAGAGCCTGTTCAATTTCTTCATTGTGTGCTACATAATCCAGTAGCCAGTTCTCAAGCTAATCTATAGGATATTCAAGGATGTCATAAAAAATTTCTAAAGACAACCCCTTTAAAATATCAAGTTGTTCATTGAAGGCTTCTTTGGTCATTAACAAGGATTTGAGGATTAAGTTTGGGTCTTGAACCTCATTGGTACTTCCGGTTAAGTCTATTTGGGTCAGGTTTCTGAATAATTCTTATTTTTTTGATATGGCTTGTTCACATGATTCGACAATGAGTTGCAGGTTCCTAACTTTCTTTTGCCAGCATGCTTTTAATTGTTTGATCTGCTTTGGGGAGGGGAGATCCTCTTGTCTTCTTTTCAAATCGGAGTTGTTGATGGCATGGTTGGCAAAAGGGGTCAACATTTGTTTATAGAAACGTTGATCATTTTTTAAATTCGTCTACAAATGTTCGTGCAAATCATTTTCCCTCTTTCGAAAGGAAGCTATATTTTGTGATGTTTCCCAGGCTTCAGTAACTAGTTGCATTCTTTTCTTGATGTTATTCTCTACAAGGGCTCTACACAATGCGAGGAGGCCGAAGGATCCTTTTAAATTGGTTGCATGGGTAGCAGACATGGTTTTTGCTAAAGGACTGGCAAACTCAGGGGTAACAATGAAAGCCTCCTCCAATTCCTTGACGCGGTCGTTCAGTCTGGCATTCTGCACTTCAATTCCTCCAATGGAATCATCAAGAGAATCACCGAGTACGCGGTGAAATAGAGAGATTTGGGACGACCACATTTTCTTAAAGTTAATCTATGTACAATATTTGCCTTTCTGATTTGTTACATCTCTCTTTTCAATGACTATATTTTTAGATTGGTTGTCAAAAACAATGCTCTGGAATACGAAGGATTCATCTTCGTAAAAAATGTCGGTCTCAATTATTTCCATTGCGGAACTATGGTGCATCACGTCTCCGGACGAGCCAACTTTGTGCATGTGCTCAATTTCAATTTCAAGTTGCATCTGCTCACTTTCAATTTCGGGTTCGTCTACCTGCCCTACAATCTTTTTTCTCTTCTTCGTCAGGGGAACTTTGTGAGAACTATCAATTTTTGTGCGAGGAGGGTTCTTATCTTCTCCTCCGTTTGAATATTTTCGGGTTGCTTTCTTACTGGGGTGGGCCATTGAAGCGTTGCCCTGTGATGTCGTGCTCTTGGGAGTGTTGGCAGGGGACTGGACACTCTTCTCACCGAATACTTTTCCCTATTGTCTGTACAATTTAGTCGCACTTTGCAATGTATCTACGTCACAATCGCCAGAAGCAAGAGTGTTGTCATCACTGTCTCTGTCTTCGGTCAGGCATCTATGGATAAAAGAACTGCTAAAGCCAAATGCTAGTAAATGTTCTCGAAAAATCCCATTAGGGTCGAACCCTTTTAGGCTTTCAGCATATGTTAGGTTCAAGTTCTTGAAATGGCCTGCGAATTTGTCAATTTTGTTGACATTTCTGCACACGAAGTCCTCGACTTTCCAAGGAAGAGGAATGAACTATTTTTTTTTCTTGTCATGGAAAAAAAGCAACCAGTGGTTGTATTGCCTTGCTATTTATGTAACAAACATCTTGTCTGTGATGTGGCATGGAAGGAAAGCAGGATTTTCCTTGGAGTCAAAGACCATTAGTACACTGTGATTTTCCTTTTGTTCAAGTGTCCCCTTCCTGTTCAAAAACTTGGTTGCCTGGCCAGACATCTGGGGAGCATCCTTCCCTAACAATAAATCTTTGAAAATTGAGAAAAAGTCATTAAAAACCTCATAAAAACAATGGGAGGCCTTGTACCTCCACAGGGCTTGGTACTAGAATGTTACTGGGTCGAATTCACAGTTTATTTTCTTGGAAAGAGACAATTTTGGAAACGGACAACAATGCACTATTGCGAAAATCACGTAGGATGACATATAAAATTTATTCGATTCTTTTAATCGTGACAGCTGGGAACAAATTTCAATGGAAATTAGCTTCCCCCAATCGAAAATGAATTGTTCCTTGATTGTGAAGTACAAAATATAAATAACTATACGGGAAATGCTTGTCGTGGATTCATGTCTCGTTATTCTTGTAAACAACCAAGCAATTTCCTGGAATGGATTTCTAAAGGAACTTATCTGCAACTTTGTGATATCTTTAGGAACTCTTGTCGGGTCTTCGAAGAACTCAGCTAAGATGTCCAACCCATTATCATGTTTTTCTAGGAACTGCTTGCAGTCTTGTCCTCTGAAGGTCAATGTTGGCTCTGGCAATCTTGACATCTTGCGGAGGACCTGAGGTGACAAAGAAACAGGAGAATGGTCGCGCAGTGGAATAATTCTTTGGCTTGAAATATATTTTTCGGCGCACCAAGAGACCACCTCCTTACAGTAAAAAGCCTCAGGGACACAGCCTGCACGAGCGATTCCAGAGGTCCAAATCACTTCGTTCTGGGCGGAACGAGATGAATAGTAAGAGTATGCCCTGGACCACTGGAAGTTCTGGTCCTGACGTCCAGAGATATTCACTGTATCTCCACAAAACTGTTGTCGACCTGCTGCCATAAGTTTACAAGAACGTTTGTTTGCTTCAGACGATGATTGAAATGAAGAGTTGGAAGGGATAATATAATGTTGCGCAAATCTTGGTCCAATGCCTGTGAATGGGAGATCTCCTCGAGACTTTCTCTCATTAATGACAATTTCGATGGTTGTTGCATGATGCGTTGTTAACATTGAAGACTACTAATTGCACACATAGAAGTGCGAACATGGTGGATACGACAATGAGCAATTCAGCATTGGAGATTTCTTGAACGGGCCAACGCGACAACCCGTGTTTGGGATGAACAATCGGAAGGGACAATATAACTCTCTGCAGATCTTGGTTTAATGCATATTAATGGGAGATCTCCTCGAGCGTTTTGCTCATTAATGACAATGTTGACGGTTCTTGCATGGTGAGTTGTTAGCATGAGAGGTTACTAATTGCATCTTAAGAAAGAAGTACGAAGGTCACGGGGACGGGAAAGAGCAGTTAAGGAGTGTCTAATTATCGAAAGCAGTCGGGCGGGCTTCAAAATAGGGTTACAAGGTACAACCGTTGGAGGTGAGAGTGCGAGGGTCAAATTGTATGTCTCATAATTTTTTGAGTGCAATACGCATAACACCAAAGAGGGCATGATAGGACAGTCCAGAGAGCAATTTGTATATCGCAAAAGTCTGGGTTATGTTTGCAGGAGACGAAACAATGGAAGTGCAAAAGTGAGCCCACCTATCCGGGAACCCGCAATCGAAAAATTGGCTCAAGTATGGAATAGAGAAACGACTGGGCTGATTCATTTTCGCTAATATATTGAAACTTGTAATATATATCCCATTGTGTGGCAAGATCTTTTTTGCATGTCTCTGGGCAGAAAAAGAGAAAATAAGAGAAGATAAATTAATTTAAATTCGAGGAGTGGAGCTTTAATTTAATTTCACTGTCTCGTCGATGCTTTTTCTTTTTAATGGTGGTCTGTACAATTGTTGTATGATGAACTATTAGCATTAAACCTTGGTCGGGCACATTAAACAATGACTAAGAATTGGAGATTCCATGAACCAGCCAACACGAGGAACCGTGAAAGAGATTCCATGAAATGGGCAAGTATGGAAAGTTGTCGGACGAGATTCAGAATTAGGGTGACAATGGTTCCCCAGGAGACATGACTTCCCAAGGGTCAAATTGTATGTCTCGGAACTTGAATGCAAAATGTGTACCACGAAAGAGGGGATGATATGGGAGTCTGGCGGTCAATTTGTATACGACAGACCCTTTCGTTCATTAATGACATGTTTAAGGTTCATGCACAACAAAGTGCTAGCATTAAAGCTTGCCAATTGCATTTCCAGAGAGAAGTAGGAAGGTGGCAGGGACAGGGAACAACAAGCAAGGAATGACTAATTATCGAAAGCGGTTGGTGACGCATCGAAATAGTGCTACAAGATACAACCAGCAGAGGTGAGGGCCCGAGGGTCAAATTGTATCTCTCGGGAGTGTTGACCGCAAAATGTGTAACATGGAAGAGGGAATGATGGTGCATTCCTGCGGACAAACTGTATATTGCGGAACTCCAGGTACTGTTTGCTAGTCATGGAACATTAGAAACACAATCCTGAGCCTGCCAGTCCGGGAACCCGCAATCGAAAAAGTGTCTAAGTATGAAACACGGAAACGATAGGGAGGACTCGATACACAGTAAATGTACAATGTCATGGAGATACAGCCAACTTGGGGCTAAGTATTGAAAGGAATGATGGACGACTAGGCTCGTGATGGGGCATTCCAGGGGAAAAATTGTATATTGTGGAACTCTGGGCACTGTTTGCAAGTCGCGAAAGATTCAAAACACAATTTTGAGGCTGTTAATCCGGGAACCCGCAATTGAAAAAGTGTCCAATTATGGAATAGGGAAACGCTAGCCCGTACTTGTTTTCGTTGATATATTGAAATTTGTAATAGCTTTGCCATTACTTGGCAAGATCTTCTTTACATGTTTCTGGACAAGTTATATAGGGATGGTTAGTCCTTGAAACTTTTGATTATTAATGACAATCCTTACGGTTGTTGCATGATGGTGTTATAGTATTAAAACTTTAGTGTTGCATATTTGGAAATAAGTACGAGGATGGCCGTAACAAGAAACATTGACTAGGAATTGGAAATTTCGTGAACCCGCTAACACGAGGATCCAAAATAGGGTGAGAAGGTCTCCCCATAAGACATGAGGCCCCGACAGTCAAATTGTATTGCTCGGAACATTTGAATGCATAATTTGTAACTCGGAAGAGGGGACGATGTCAGAATCTGGTAGTCAATTTGTACATGGCGGAGGACCGAGTGCCAATTGTTTCATACCAGTGTGTTCAGTTGTCACTAGTAAGAGCATAATTAATATATATTAGGAAGGACGGAAAGTTAGTGGGGATGGAAGGCAACGATAGATACTTTGAAACATTCGTGAACCCTGGTAGAGTGAAGCTTGCGAGTTCGAGGAGTCTGCGGTGGAATTGTAGATCACGAAAGTTTTGAGTGCAAGATGTGTATCACGGAACAAGAAGCAACAAAGTTCGAAAGTGCTAACCTGGCAACCGCGGCCATAAAATTGGCTAAGTATGGAAAGGAACAACAGTCGGTCGGATTCAGCATGTGAGGATATAGATGGAGATGAAGATATGTCAGCCCGCTAACGCTGGAACTTGCGATTGTAGAAAGATGACTAAGTATATAACTAGAAAGCGATAATAGACGGGAAGAAGAAAAGGGAAAAAAGGGCTAAGTATCTCACAGAAGAACATCTATTGTTCATTTATTAGTGCCAATATTTTTTAACCCTTGGTGAGTTCTCACTAGTAAAAGCATAAATTGCATATCACAAAAGTTCTTTGGGTGCAAGATGTATATGATGAAACATGGGATATAAGTGTTGGATATTGTAAACCCGAGACCCGGTGGTCAGATAATTGGCTAAGTATTGAAAGGGACTGCGGTCGGTCGGGCTCATGGTGTGAAGATATAGATAAAGAGAAGCATCTCCCAATCTGGGAATCTAGGAGGCTGTGACCATAAAGATGCGACTAAATATAGAATCACAAAGGGATAATAGAGGGGGAGAAAAGAGGGAAAATTTAAAGAGAAAGTTTTTATATTTATTCCAATAGTATTCATATTAATATATATTAATAGATTATTTCTGGTCTGAATGTAAATCATCTTCCAATTTGCAATATCTTGTTCGGTTCACAAATTTCGTTGAAATCCATAAGCAATAGAAAGGAAAAAACGACGGACGACTGGGCTCGTGACGGGGCATTCCAATGAACAAATTGTATATCATGGAACTCCAAGCACTGTTTGCAAGTCGCAGAAGATTCGAAACACAATTTTGAGGCCTTCAATCTGGGAACCTGCAATCGAAAAAGTGTCCAAGTATGGAATAGGGAAACACTGGCCCAGACTTGTTTTCTCTAATATATTGAAATTTGTAATAGCTTTGCCATGACCTGGAAAGATCTTCTTTGCATGTTTCTGGACAAGTTCTGTAGGGATGGTTAGTCCTCGAGACTTTTGCTTATTAATGACTATCTTTACGGTTGTTGCATGATGGTGTTTTAGTATTAAACCTTTGGTGTTTCATATTTGGAAAGAAGTATGAGGATGGGCGGAACATGAAACAATGACTAGGAATTGGATATTTCATGAACCTGCCAACACGAGGATCCAAAATAGGGTGACAAGGTCTCCCCAGAAGACGTGAGGCCCTGACGGTCAAATTGTATCACTCAGAACATTTGAATGCATAATGTGTAACACAGAAAAGGGGACGATGTCGGAGTCCAGTAGTCAATTTGTATATGGCGGAGGTCCGGGTGCCAATTTTTTGGTACCAGTGTGTTCAGTTGTCATTAGTAAGAGCATAATTAATGTATATTAGGAAGGATCTGAAGTTAGTGGGGATGGAAGGAAACGACAGTTACTTTGAGACATTTGTGAACCCTCATAGAATGAAGCTTGTGAGTTCAAGGAGTCCATGGTGGAATTGTAGATCACATAAGTTTTGAGTGCAAGATGTATATCACAGAACAAGAAGCAGCCAAGTTTGAAAGCACCAACCCGACAACCGCGACCATACAATTCGCTAAGTATGGAAATGAACAATGGTCGGCCGGATTTGTCATGTGAGGATATAGATGGAGATGAAGATATGTCATCCCACCAACGCTGGAACCCGCGATCATAGAAAGGCGACTAAGTATATAACCAGAAAGCGATAATGGACGAGAAGAAGAAAAGGGGAAAAGGACTAAGTATCTCATAGAAGAAAATCTATTGTTCATTTATTAATGCCAATATTTTCGAACCCCTGGTGAGTTCTCACTAGTAAAAGCATAAATTGCAGATCATGAAAGTTCTTTGGCTGCAAGATGTATATAACGGAACAGGGGACATAAGTGTTGGATACCACAAACCCGAGATCCGGTGGCCAGATAATTGGATAAGTATTGGCCAAGAGAAAGCTTTTATATTTATTCCAATAGTATTCATATTAATATATATTAATAGATTGTTTCTGGTTCAAATGTAAATCATCCCCCAATTTGCAGGATGTTGTTCAGTTCGCAAATTCCGTTGAAATCACTGAAGTTTTGAGTGCAAGATGTATATCATGGAACAAGAGGCAACAAAGTTCGAAAGCGCCAACTCGACAACCGCGACCATAAAATTGGCTAAGTATGGAAAGGAATATCGGTCGGTCTGATTCATCATGTGAGGATATAGATGGACATGAAGATATGTCATCCCGCCAACCCTGGAACCTGCGATCATAGAAAGGCGACTAAGTATATAACAAGAAAGCGATAATAGATGGGAAGAAGAAAAGGGGAAAAGGGCTAAGTATCTCACAGAAGAAAATCTATTGTTCGTTTATTAATGCCAATCTTTTTTAACCCCTGGTGAGTTACCACTAGTAAAAGCGTAAATTGCAAATCACAGAAGTTCTTTGGCTGCAAGATGTATATGACGGAACAAGGGGCATAAGTGTTGGATACCGCAAACTCGGGACCCGGTGGCCAGATAATTGGCTAATTTTTTGCCAAGACAAAGTTTTTATATTTATTCCAATAGTATTCATATTAGTATATATTAATAGATTATTTGTGGTTCAAATGTAAATCATCTTCCAATTTGCAGGATGTAGTTCGGTTTGCAAATTTCGTTGAAAACAATAAGCAATAGAAAGAAAAAAAAGGGAATATATATATATATAAACATTTCTTGTATATGCATGGATATTATCAAATAGAAGAAGCTGCAATATATGCAAAATATTGAACATGAACATGACGTCAACGCTTGAGATGCCTTGTTGTAATAGTCATTAATTCATTCTATTTACGAGACCCAAAGAATGAAAGCAGGACAGGTCCTCCCATTTCTTTCTTTAAGTATAGGGCGGATGCCACATAAGTATGGCCTATGACAAATTATTCTTCCATGTAAAATGTAAGGAACGAACATAATAGCCTTTATTTAAATCGAAGTGTGGGGCAACAAAAAGAAAAGCTTGTCGTCCATGTTTAACGACACAAAAAAAGGTACAAAATAAAATGAAAAGCAATACCAGAGATTGGAAAACACCATTAAAAAAATCGCAAATATTCTATATTCAAATAAGCTCGGTTACAAAATACAACTGAGATTATTTGCCACAATGACAGCGATTTGGCCTATCGCCGACAAAAAAAAAAGTACAATAATGAAGCTCGTGGACAGTCTTTTATAGATTTCAACTTGACAATCAAATGCTTGATTCATAAAAAACAATGAGTTGAATATCAATTTCGGGTCTTGGACTTCATTAGTGCTACCAACTAGATCTATCCCAGCTTTTTGAATAGCTTGTCTCTTCTAGATATGGCCTGCCTGCATTGGCTGGTTATTCAACATTCCATATTTTATTAAGGGTTAATTTTCCTTTGTCGTCGAAAACTTGGGGTTTAAGGTGCCTTCCTTGTAATGTTCATGATCATTGACATCCGAGACAACTTAGAAATGCGATTCAGACTCAATTCAAAGACGAGAGAGTCATTTTATGTGATGCCAGCATTGGGGGAAACAAACCCTGCTATGCAACAAAAGCTGAGACAAAAAAAAAAATTCAAGTATGTTGTGACTGCTATTCTCCTTGTACTTGATCATCTATTTGGTTGAAAAGTTTGCTTGAATATTTGTATGTTGAACTTCTTTGTTTTATTACTGTAAATTGGAAGGGATGTCCAAGCCAGCTGCAAAATGTTCCTCTGTTGAAGTACATAGCTTCTTCCAACAGCATAGATATGGTAAGTGTATCAAATGCTACAGATCACATCAAAATATATCTTTCGTCGTAGGGGTGGAAGACATGGTGACCCACAAAAAGGTCTGGAATGTTTGGAAGTGACGCCAAATAATACTCCATGTCGAATACACTCAGAAGGAAATTATAAAATTGGATACCCATGAACGTGAGAAACTGTATGCGCGTTTGAATCAACATTCTAAAATTACAGAACGTTTTATGCCAAAGTTGTAACAGAATTGACAAGCAACCAATTTCTATGTCAAAGAGTGTTGAGTGACCTTTGGATGCAGTAACAAACTCGACATACAATCAACTTTCGATCACTATTGATACGAATGTCAAGTGTAAGAAGTCGTGATCCCAAGTTCCAGGTAGTTTCACCTTCAGGCATCCACATAAGCGGTGACCCCAGGCTCCATATAGCTTCGGCTTCAGACATTGACATTGGCGGTGGAAATGACAACAATGCTATTGACTGTAGTGTGACAATCTAGTGAACAAGCAGGGCTGTCATTGTCAAAGCACTTAAACTGCAGGATTGTCAGACCTGCAAAGAACATCAACTTTAGTGTTGCTTTCTCACGAAAACTACAATGTTTCTTTGAGTCCATAAATCTTTGGACGTTAGGTGTCCTGTGCGATAACGACCTTGACATTAGGTATATGTCAGACATCTATTATTTGACATTGCAGTGTTAATGCAATTGCCATAGTGCACGACGACTCAATTGCATTGGCACAAGCAATATTAATTTTGTGATTAATTAACATCCTTGAAGAACGTGAATCCCAAACAACGCCTAAAACTTTTCGAACAACCATTTGTTCAAAAAATACATTGTTCTATATTTTAAAAAATAAGAAACTGTATGCTTTGAACATTTTTTTTTTCAAATATCACATCAACTGCAACAGAAGAAATGCATTTTTCTTATCCAAAGCAAGGGAAACAATAGGAAGATTGACATTAGGTGGAAACAGCTCTGGAATACACCACTACATTAAGGTCTCTTCTAAAGAATGAAATAAAATGATTACATGAAGGTGGTAGTAAAAGGTGATTTTCAGAAACCAAACCATTACCTGAACACGCGAAACTTCTTGCAGAAGGTGGTAGTATAAAGTAATCCTCAGAAAGTGTTGCAAAGTCCATAATCCATAATTCCTTCCCATTAACTTTTTCCAGTTACATGTCGATGCAGGGATTAGAAAGTTTTGAGAGCATCATTCCTTGGTTATATACCCACCTTCAAGTAGGAAAGGAATATTCATGTAAATAGGGGCAAGCTCATCGACCCAGATGCAATCATATGCATAGGAATAGTAAAAAAAAAAAATGTTCAGTAGCAATAGAAAGTTGATTGTATGTGGAGTTTGTAACTACATCCAGAGGACAATGAACAAACTTTGACAAAGAATATGGCTTTCTGTCAAGTCTGTTACCACACCCAGAAGTAGCTCAATAAACTTTGAAATAGAAACTTTTGTAATTTTAGTATGTCGTTTTAACCACCCATACAGTTTCTCATACTCGCGACGATCCAAATTTATAATTTCCTTCTGAGTATATTCGCGAATGGAGTAATATTTCACATCATTTCCAAATATTATAGACCATTTTGCAAGCCACGGGAAGTGCGACTCCTCCGACGGAAGACAAATTCTTGTGTGCTCATCAGAATTTGATACACTTGCCAAATCTGTGTTGTTGGAAGAAACTATATACTTCAACGAAGGAGCATTTTGCAGGTGACCTGAAAATCTCTTCCAACTCCCAGTAAGAAAACAAAGAAGATTAACAAACAAATCTCCAGGCAGGCCTTTCAACCAACCAAAGCATCGAATACAGGGAGAACACCAATCAGAAGAATTTATTTTTTTTTCCTGTCTGAGTTTCTGTTGACTAACCGAGTTTTTTTTTTGGCTCTAAGCTCATGTCACATAAAACCATTCTCTCATCTTTCAATTGGGCCTCAATGGCATCTCTAAGTTGTCTTACATGTCCATGACCAAGAACATTTCAACGAAGGCACCCTAAAGCCCAACTCTTTGATGATGGAGAGAAATGGGAATAAGTATTTAAAATCAACGCTGGAGGATGACAGTATAATCTTCTGTAGATTTTGGTTTAATTTGTCTTGATGGCAGATGCCCTCGATATTTTCGCTTATTAATGTTGATCTTTTCGAATATGTGCGCTGAATAGTGACTACTAACACGTATTAACATTCCCATATCCAAGCAGATTCTCAAATGTAACAACTTGTAACATATGCACAATATTAAAGAGGGACATGACGTCGAGATCTCTGTGGATGAAACGTTCATGGATGGCAACGTGGTAGTACATTGTTGCATTGCTACTATGATGATGCCTTTAAAAAACTAAAATAGCCAACACTTTTTTGCAAATTCAAAATGCAAGCAATTTTTTTTATTACATCCCATAATATTCACATATTTATGCATTTTAATGGGAGATGTCCTCGAGCTTTTCGCTTATTAAAGCCAATATTTTCGAACATGTTTGGTCGGTTGTCACTTTTAAAAGCATAATTAATGTGCATTGGGAAGGGCGGAAGGTGGCGGGGATGGAGGGGAGCGACAAAATTCTTTTAAACTTTTCTGAACCAGGGAACGCGTGAACTCACAAAACTTTGAAGACTCGACTAAGTATGGAAAGGCAAGTCGGACAGACAGAGTCATCGTAGGTAGAGGCAGGGTTGTGAGTTTGAGGAGTCTAGGGTCGAATTGTAAAGCACAAAAGTTTTGGGTGCAAGATGTATACCCCGAACACGGGTTACCATAGTTTGATAGCACCTATCCACGAACCTGTGTTCATAAAATTGGCTAAGTATGCAAACGAATGACGGTCGGTCATACTCGTGACGTGAAGATATAGATGGAGATGCCGATTTGTCAGTTTGCCACACCAGGAACCCGCGAGCACAAAAACGTGACAAAGTATAGAACCAGAAACGCATAATAGAGGGTAAGAACAAAAGGGAAAAACATGCAAGTTTAGAAGAAATTGGATAAATATGCAAACGAACGACAGTCGACCGGACTCGTGATGTGAAGATATAGATGGAGATGACGATTTTTCAATTGGCCACCCAGGTAATCCGCGACCACAGAAACGTGGAAAAGTAAGGAACCAACAACACTTACTCTCATAACTATGAAGCCATAAAAATACATTAACCATGGGAAAAACATTGTCAACTATGAAATATAGTTGGAGCCCAATAAACTCTGGTTCAAGCCATAAGAGATGTTATTTACATCCACTGCAAAATTTTGCATATTATTTTATCTTAATAGTATTTTCTTGGGAGCCAACTGTAAAACCATGTAACAATAGATCCAACTGCAGATGCAGTACCCCAACATCGCAGAGTTTAAGCAAACAAGAGCAAGCAACAAACAACAACCGAGTTAAGAAGCACCAAAAGGGCCAACTGTAGCCGTAGGGCTCGAACCCTGCAAAGTTGAATCAAACAACAATAAGCAGCATCCATCGTGTAAAGAAGCAAGCACAACTAGCCGATCGAGAATGTCGGTGAAGAACAATATTGGCCAAATTCACTGAACACAAGATTGTATCAAAAAATTCAGAGGAAAATGTATTGTAACACATCTATTAACCAAATATTTAAGGATGTGAAACCTGTTAGGTAAACTTCAAAGCTGGCAGGACTGTTCAAAGGCCTGCCACTGTGCAAGCAATTAAGAAAGGTGTGATTTTCACGATTGATATTTTCAATACTGGGAGTGATCAAATCCCTCTTGCAGTCCATCTTTGTATGTGATTACTACGACCAGAGAAGCAGGACTGTAATGTCGTCTTTGTCTCGTTCCTGATCGCCAATGTTCGACCCAAAACCTACCTCCATCACAACCACAGTGGCGCATAGGAAAAGAGAATCGTATTTTCTCCTCACATACAAAGATGTTTTGCAAGAGGATTTCAACTCAGGCATCCCCGACAGTCAAATTTCCCACCTGTAAACTGCAGATAGCAAGCGAAGCTAATCACGACACCCAAACTCGACTGTCAATGGGGAACGACATAAGGCCAATGTTCTACATAGAACCCACCTCCATCACAACCACAATGATGCATAGGAAAAGGGAATCATATTTTCTCCTCACATATACAAAGATGTTTTGCAAGAGGATTTCGACCCAGGCATCCCCAGCTGTCAAATTTCCCACTTGCAAATTGCAGATAGCAAGCGAAGCTAATCACGACACCCAAACTTGCCCATCAACAGAGAACGACAGAAGACCAATGTTCGACACAGAACCTACCTCCATCACAACAACAATGACACATCGCAAAAGGAAATCGTATTTTCTCCTCACATACAAAGATGTTCTGCAAGAGGATTTCGACTCAGCCATCCCCAATAGTCAAATTTCCCACCTGCAAACTGCAAATAGCAAGCGAAAATAAACATGGCACCCAAACCTACCCGTCAATGGGGAACGACAGAAGGGTAGTTCTAATCGCGGTTGTAGAACCCCAAGTGTGCAAATTGCAACAAGACCAATAGGCAAACAAGAACAACAACAGTAGGCAAATAAGAAATCAATGAACATGCAAGAAGCAAAGCATGAACCAGTGAACCAACAATGCTGCTGAAGAACAATATTGCCCACATTGACTGCAAAGAACATTGCATATAAAAAAAAAACCCGAAAGAAAATGTATTGTAATAGGCCTGTTAAGTAAACATTTAAGGCTGTGAAGCCTGTTAGGTAAACATTTAAGTCTGTCAACACTGCTCTGTAAACATTTAAGAAAGAATGCAGTGTGGTAGTTCTCTTATGTATGAAAAAAACATTTATAACAATAATAAAAACAAATTAGTAACAATAGTTCAAACAACGAAGCCTATGTAAGAAAAACAAATTTATTCAAAGGACAAACTAATATGAAGTCAACTTATAAAAAACTGACTATCTATGTTCAAAACTTTGGATATCCAAACATTTCAAGAAAAAAATTACAACTCAGAAAGACCTATATGATCAAAAACTTTGGATATGCTAACATATAAAACATTGAGAATAACGAAGCTGACAATAAGACCTCCATTCTATTATCCAATCAAATCATGACATATATGATATTTTTTATTATATAAAAATCTATGTTTTTAGTTCCCTAATTCCAACAATAAATATTATATAAATATTTGTAGTCAAAGAACAAATTAATATGAAATCAAGGATCACTATAGTCCCTCTACACCTTCCACAAGAACTAATAACTTCACCAAAAAATTTAAACATATCAAAATTTTAACACAATGCAAACTCTTTATTAGTCCCTGCCAAAGGCTTGGGACTATAGCGATGAGTTCATCGTTGACTGCCTATTAGTTTAGGTTTGACTTTCAATTTTTTTAGAAATTATAATGTTTAGCTTAGAAAACTTATATTAATATATTTTAAAATAAATAAATATATATATATATATATATATATTTGTCACAGTTTTATTGGTTCATAAGTTTAAAGTCTTATTGCTGCCTTCACGTTTTTCCATGCATTAAATAATATTTAAAACAATGCTAATTTGGAGACTCATGGGTAAATATGGGTGAAGTGCCAAATAAAAATGACGGTTGATAGATTGCTTGGTACGGCCGAGGATTCAGGCGAGAAGATCGGATGACACAAGGCGAACTAGAATAGGCTGATTGATCCAGGTAGCGACAGACTCCAATCGAAAGGAACCACGCGTACGCTGGAAAGACGTATAGGCAAGCCTTTCTTTATGATCATCGGGAGAGAATGAGTGCTTCCTTATATCCAAACAAGCTTTACTATTCCTTTTCCACCGACCTTGGTTATTTGAGTTGCGTAGAGTGAGCCGGAAAAATTAGTCTTTCCCGTCTGATCTCAGGATAAAATCTTCAGCATTGAGATGCTTAACGCAGCCGTTCCAGTTTATTGCACTGAAATAAAAGTTTGGCCGCGGTGCACGCTCTATTCCTACTGCAAAAAAAATTCGCGAAAGAAAGACCATGCGAATAAGTACGTCAAGGCCGCGCTCGCAGCATTGAATGCTGCGGCGGGTGGTGGATAGGCCGTCGGGACTCGGATAACATTGACTTATTAAATGCTCATTTTTTGACAAATCCATAGTGAAAATACTTTTACATTTTTATCTTTTTTCCATTCCAAATCCGCTGTGGAAGAAATCATATTTTTTCCAAATGCCAGTACCCAATGCCAGTGCCCAATTCCAAATGGATAACAAGTTTCCGGATGCATAATTGTTTAATGGCAATGGGTACTAGCGTTTAATGGCTGAGTTGACTCACCTGGTAACATATTTAATTGCCTCGCCTCGTAACATATTGAACATATTTAATTGCCTCCGACGGACGTACTACACTCCGTCACCAGGTTTGATTGACAAAGGATATGACAGGCAATGTTTTACAACTTTTAAAACATTTTACTTGTTAATACAAGTTCTATTTTTATAGTAATTATTTATACATTTTTAATAGATTTATTGTATTATTTTTTAGGCTTTATATTTTTAAATATAATTGATATGAATTTTAAAATTGTTAATATATTATTTTATTTAAATATTGTTTTTAAAATCATTAAATATATTTAAAATTGAGAAACATTTCACCCTAACATATAAAAGAACAAAATAAAAAATATTGTAATTATGCTTTATTATTCACAATAAACATATATTTATATAAATTATGAAATACATGCAACATTCATATTCTCATATGAAAATCCATCTCAATTACAAATAAACGAAAAAAATCCACTTATATGCCCCCTATATTATATGGGTGTATATAATACTTATTGTTTATTCATCATAGACAACTTTTTTAAGATGATAAGCATGATCTTACATTTCTCCTTGGAACAATTTACTTTGATAAATTATTTTCTTTCAAATTACCTTACATAAACTATACACATAATTTATGGTCCAATTAAATGTTCCAAATTATTTTCTCTACCAATGATATATATATCGTTAAACATTGATCAATACTTTATATATTTATTTATATCATGACATGTATGTTGAAATATTTACAATTCAAAATTACTTGTTCTTATCATTTCCATGTTTTTTCATTCACTAACATAAAAAAAATATAGTTTATTCTTTTATCTTCTTCACAATGTTAAATATACTTTATATAAATTCAAATATTCCTTTAATATCCTTTAATATTCCTTTAATATCCCTTGTACTTCCATTGTTTTTACAAAATATCAAAGGTATGGCATATGTGTTATGTACTTCCATTGTACTTCTGCATTTAGTTATACTAAGTTTCATTGTTCAACATGTATTTTCCGACTAACTCGGCAGGGAGTGCGTTGCCATGCAACCTTGTTTAATAAAACAATGCAAGGAGTTTTACCCAATTCAATTCTACAAATTCTACATGGGTTCATCTAAATATAAACCGAATTTCAAATCGATATATATATATATATTTTAATTATTATTATGATTATTTTTTAACCGGTAAAAGCCCGCCTTTAAAATAATACGTGGGGAAGGCGCCTTGCTCTTCATATATAAACGGCAGTCGCTAATAAGTCACATGCTCATTGGCCGTCCTAATTTCCTTCCCCATCCAACGAAGAGTACATGAAGGAGAGAAGGGTTTATCAGTTTTCCTGAACAGAAATTCACGGATCCAGTATAGGCATATCAATCAATGGGTTCAAGGCCTTGTGCCAACCAGGTATGTCACTGAAATATCTTTTCAAGGAACCCACAATTATTCTGTAAGGTGCAGGATTGGAGCAGCCGAGGGTTCGAATCGTGGGCAAAAAATTTACTGAGGAAATGAGGGTTTGAACGGACGAGAGTTCGAATTCTGGGTGAGAAGTTTATAGCAGAGGAAATGAGTGATCCGAGCAGAAAGCCGGAGAAAGACAGCGGGGATGACAGGGTTAGGCTTAGGCTCCATGAGAAGGGGGGCAGTTCGAGGGATGGGGTCGCTGATAAATTTAGGAGGCCCTCTGATTCCCATGACCGTCATAAATATTACGAAGAGAAAGATGATGCCGAAAAATATTCTTATAAGGAAGAGAGCAGATCGAGAGACGGTCATAGGGAGCACAGGCATTCTGCAAAGGATGAGAAGGTGAAGGATAGAGCGAGCCATGGTAGTGGGAGAAGTAGCAGAAGGGATGAAGATGATGACAAGCATAGAAAGGAAAAAGAGGGCAGGAGGATTAAAGATGATGTTTACAGGGATGCAGATGGTTACAGAGCTCGACAGAGTGCAAAAGGAGAAACTGTTTATGAAAAATCGGAGAAGGGGGGTCGAGAAAGCTCGGTTGAGGCCGGCGATAGGGTTAAGAGGCCTGGTCACGAGGGTAAGCATTTTCATGATCATGGCAGGGAGCGTTCGGTTGAGGCCGGTGATAGGGTTAAAAGGTCCCATGATGGAGGAAGGGAGGGCAGAGTAGATGCCAGAGAAATATCGGTCGACGCCATGGCGACTAATAAGGTGAAGCGGTCCTTTGAAGGGAAGGAGTCCTATTCGCACAGGGATGGCAGAGAGAGATCGGTTGAGTCTGTTGAAAGGGCTAAGAGATCCCACGAAGATAAGGATTCTCATTTTTATAAGGATGGCCGAGAAAGATTGGAGAATGATGACAGGGCTAAGAGGTTCTATGAAGGAAAGGATTCTCATTCCCATAGGGATAGCAGAGAAAGATCGATTGAGGCCATTGATCGGGCTAAGAGGTTCCGTGAAGGGAAGGATTCTCTTTTCCACATTGAGAGCAGAGAAAGGTCAATCGAGACAGTAGATAAAGTTAAGAGGTCCCATGAAGGGAAGGATTCTCATTCCCTCAAGGACAGCAGAGAAAGACCAGTTGACGCTGTTGATAGGGCTAATAGGTCCCATGAAGGGAAAGATTCTCATTTCTATAGGGATAGCAGCGAAAGATCAATGGAGGTTGTCAATAGGGCTAGGAGTTCTCGTGAGACAAGGGATTTGAATCCTTACGATGAAGAAATGGATAGCAGGTCTCGCAAGCGCCGAGAGCGAGAGCATGACAGTGAGGGAAGGAAAGATAAGAGCGACAAACGAAAAAAGCTTACAGAGGATGAGGCCAAAGATGATAGAAAGCACAAAGGAGATAAGAGAAAATTTGATGCCAAGATGGAGGATGAACTTACAAATGAGCAAGCAGATCATGGGTTAGCAAAGAGGCAGGTTGTTGAAGGAGGTTCCAGAGGATCTTCACAGGCCAAAGATGGGCAGCAGAGCTTGGGAGCATCAGGCAATGGTAGCGCCTTGGTTAATGTAAGTATACCATGGTGCTTGACCCCTCTTCTGCATTTTTTGCATCGAAAGTGCTGCTTAGGATTTATGCTTGTTGGTACTTGCATTATTGTTACATATGTACAGAAAAGAACTGCTTTCTCCATGTTTTAGCGCGTGGGGCAAACCTATACAAACACAAGAGGATCTTGGCAAATTAAATCTGACATGAAAGTAGCCATTCTTTGATAATGTTTTGACTATAGGATGTGAAGCTTATCTAAATCTCATAGTTTGATGTTTACACAAAAATCAAAACTATTTTTTCTTTGTAATCCTCTTTCTATCAAGTATGTTTTCCTCTTGTAATGATGATGTAAATAGAATTGCCACTTAGTTGTAAAGCTCATTTAGTTTTATGGTCTTGTTTTGCTTGCTGTTTATTTCTTCCTTACTTTCCAGAAGAAATTATAGATTATGGTCCAGAAATATTTGATCCAACTTGGTTATTAGGTGTTCGTGGAACTTGTAATTTGCTGGAAAATCACCTTTTCATCATAAGTTATTTCTTCCTTACTGTCCAGAAGAAATTATGGATTATGGTCCAGAAACATTTGATCCAACTTGGTTATTAGGTGTTCGTGGAACTTGTTATTTGCTGGAAAATCACCTTTTCATCATAAAGTTATGTGGCCAGGTTCCTCTAATTTAGTTTGCAGGTGATAGCAAAATTATTAATGCCCTAAAAATGCAGAAGACATGTTCGAAGATGTAGGTAAGTGTTTTTGAGTATCTGTGAATTCACTGAATTGTTTAAGCCTACGGACTTGGCAATCACTGTTGGATATACTCTCAGGTGCATCTCATGGTCCTCACGATCCCCGAAAATTATGGGGGTACCCAACTTAGCCTGTATGAGTAGTATTATGCAAAAGTTAGAGCCAGTGCTGTTTACGATCAATACTTTACTGTAATCCTTCTTTATTGTTGCTTCTTGTATGCATATTATTATGCAAAATGTTAGAGCCAGTGCTGTTTAGGATCAAGACTTTACCGCAGTCCTTTATGATTACTGTATTAGGTTATTTGGTTTTATGAACCTAATTTGAAATGTGGTAGTATAACTGAAATCTGACGTGAATTGTGTTGTTATTTGGGACTTGGGCACTGCTGTTATGAGCCCAAGAAACTGCACTAACAACAACCTAATAAGTCTGCAGCAGCAGATCTAGTGCAGCTAGTTTACTATGGAAACAACGATAAATTGAGCAAATACAAGTACAGTATAATCAGCAATACATTCAGGAATAGTAAAAATATAACAGCATTTAGCACAGCAAACTTCAGATCTGAATAACCAACTGACAATAGTTATAAATCTGTAGAAAGAACCAAACTATCATTGAATTCTAAATAGCTCTGAAATAAGATAAGGAAAACCTTTCTGAGAAGGCATGGGTTGCCCTTGGTCAGATATACAGTCTCTCATAAACTATCTGTACACACAATAGTCACCAAAAATCCACCACTCTAACTCATAAGAGCCTATTTATAGCTAATGTTCCACTTTAGCCTTTTGCTGTTGGCATTTGGGATAACTGGCTTAACATAAAATCCCTTTAACTAACAGAAATGTAAAATTGTCTGTTATAGAACTTTTAATATAAAATCTGTTAACCAATGGAAAATATAAATGACCATAGAATATCTAATGACCCTCTCAAAGTGCCAATAACTAACATTGGAGTGGGTTATCTTAGACATTGTAACAATGGCTCCTCGATTTTCTTTGCCCCAAAGCAATTGTAGTGTTGGCTGTTGCAGTACTTGAGGCCCTTACCATGTAGCATCTTCGAAGGCAGATCCTTCCATTGAATATAATGTAATGCTGGGATGGTATTCAGTTTCTCAGTTTTAGCAGCTGATTGTTGTTATATTTTGAGTTTGATTTCTTATGCGGATTATTCTTTTAAATTCTTTAACACTTTGATTCCAGCTTAATACATTTCAACAATATAGAATCATAACTGAATAGCAATAATTGTATAGATACATAAGCATGCACATCAACAACACATATACCCTGGGGAAACCTTGTACAGGGAGAAAACCCCAGCAAACGATATTCCTTTATTGCATTAATAATATAAAATCACTTACAAACATCCACCATGAAAACTCTGCTCTTAAAGAGCTTGCCAAGTCGACTCTGACCTGACAGAGACCTAAGAGACCTTGCTGATATAGATTTATCCTAGTTGCTTTCAAAGACTGAGATATATCAGCTCTGATATGGTCTGTTGAAACTGCCTCTAACTGACTGATATGCGCCTCTATATGCTGATCTACAACACTGATATGGCTGCCTCTTTAGCTCTGATATCTACCTCTGTACAACATTGATGTGGATGCCTCTTTAGCGCTGATATGTACCTCTGTACAGCACTGTTATGGCTGCCTCTTTAGCGCTGATATGTACCTTTGTACAACATTGTTATGGCTGCCTCTTTAGCGCCGATATGTATCTCTGTACAACAACCTTTAATGGACTCATATTCGCCTCTGTATAGCAGCCTTTAATGCTTCACCTTTTACCCTGCATAGCAATTGTGTAGAGGAGAGGGGATCGACCTCTACTTATAAAGGAATGGAGGAGAAGTGGAGAGGGCTCGAAATAGAGGTGTGAAAGCATGCTTGACTTAACTCAGCATTACACTTTAGTTCGAAAATAGAATTAGACTTGTGACTTCAGTTATAACTCAACATTACACTTTAGTTCGAAAATAGAACTAGACTTGAGACTTCAGTTACAACTCAGCATTACACTTTAGTTCGAAAATAGAACTAGACTTGAGACTTCAGTTACAACTCAGCATTACACTTTAGTTCGAAAATAGAACTAGACTTGAGACTTCAGTTACGACTTGACTCTTAAAAAGGGAATTCAAATTTCTCTTCATGGTGGATAATGTTACACGTGCCAACGCACTAGATCAATACATTTATATCATTTGCAATATTAGGAATATTGTTTGTTTCTAGCTCATAGGAATTTTATATTCAACCTAACTTTTGCTAGATGCCTTGACTTTTGCTCATGGCTCACAAGGCTTGACTAGGCTTACAGAGGTTGTACATTCCCCCTGACTTTTGCACTAGTCTGTCTATTCTCACAGAGGTTGTACGTTCCCCTTGAATTTTGCACTAGACTGTCTACGCTCACAGAGGTTGTATGTTCCCCCTGACTTTTGCATTAGAATTACATAGCATCTTGTTCGTCTTGACTTTTGGTTTGACTCACAGAGGTTGTACGTTCCCCCTAGATTTTGTCAATGTTAGAATCAGGGAAAAAATAGAAAAACAATAATGCTTTTAATTTCTGTTCACTAGATCAACACATACGAGAAATGACATAAACAGATCTAAATTAAATTTAAAATTTCTGAGTGTAAAACAAACCTTTAACTTACCTCCTGGTCAATGAAGGATGTACCTGTCACATGTGTGGATGTAGACCTCTTGAATATGCTCAGAAAATTAGTTTAGGTTCATGGAACAAACCTCTAGGGTTTTGATCTCTGTCATATGGATTGAAGGACAGTTTTGCCAAGATATAGACCACAAAAAGGATGCTGTCCACAACTGAGACAACAACAACAAGTACTCCACAAGTTGAGACAACAAAAGCACCACAAAATGAAACAACATGACTTCCAAAAGGAACAACAATACTTTACACAACTGAAACAACAATACCCTCTACAAAAAAGAAGACAACACAGGATAAAACCTCAACACGAGGGACAACAAGTGGTAGAACGCCCACAACAACCTCAAATTTGTAATCGACAGTCAAGAGGAGGAGCCCGCGACACCTTTATCAGGTCCATGGCTCCTTCAACTGATATGGTAGCCAAGAAGGGAGGCCGCAACAACTTACCTTAGGTCCCTGGCTCTCCTAAGCAGATCTGGCAACCAAGGGAGACACCATTGGCTCTTCATACACCAACAGATAGAAGATGAAGCTCCCAGCCAACAACACGACCAAACAAACTACCTCAGATTTGAAACTGATAAACCAAAGGAGAGGTTACACCACCACAAAGAGCATGTAACTGAGGTAGGCGCAACAATAGGAGAGAGAGGAGTGAGTGTATGTGTAGAAATGCTAGAGGGTAGGGTTCTTTTTATAGCTAGGGAGAGGGGTTAGGGCTAACATAAAATATAATTAAATATTGACAATTTAATTAATATAAATATTAATTAAAAGTCAATTAATATTAAAGTAAATTATAAAAACCCCCACCACATAAAACAAGAGGGAAAGCAAGACAACAAGCAAAGGGGGAACCTTTTAAGACAAAGTCAAGGGGGGTCCACAATGGCAAAACATGTCCACATGAGTCTCATAATGGCTTATAAACTTTTATCATCACTACATAAGAGGGTACATCAACAATGTGGTCATGTCCATCTTCATAGGCACTCCTAGGTCTCATGGACCATCCTGGGAGAGAGGAAGAGGATCACACATCAACACATCTTGGTATTTCACCAAGATGTACCTGGTTAAAGACCAGGTTGCCTCATAACACATCTAGGGGCCTTAGAACACATCTAGGGTCTTATCCACCAAGGTACAAGACCAAGGATCAACCTGTGCATTAAGCAAGGGTTCCCTGGAACACATCCATGGGCCCTAGAACACATCTAGGGACCTATATCAACCACCAAGGAACACATCCAAAGATCAATCCAAGCATCGGGCAAGGATTCCCTAGAACACATCCAAGGGCCCTAGAACACATCTAGGGACTTACTGCTTGGTCCAAGACCAAGAACCCCAGTCATGTATTGGGGGCCCTCACTAGGGTCTTTTGACATGGCTTGCTCTCACTGCTTGGTCTCATACCAAGAAACCCCAGGAGTGTACTGGGGGCCCTAGTCCTCAGCTAGGGTCTTATGCCATCCTTCCGGAGAATGGCTCTTGCAGCTGCACTAATTTCAACACTCCCTCTCAGTAAGAGAGGCATTCTCAGCAACACTAAGCTTGTCTCGAAAGTACACAAACTTTGTTAAGGACAGTGGCTTGGTCAAAATATCTGCGGATTGTTCTGCCGTCGGAACATACTGAATACTGAGAGTTCTTCTACACCATGTCTCGAACATAGTTGTATCTCATCTCAATGTGTTTCGATCTGTCATGGAACACCGGATTCTCAGAGAGCTTTATAAAATTCTGGTTATCACAGTGGATGTCTATGTTTTCCAGCTCAACACTGAACAAATCTTAAAGTAGCTTTCTGAGCCACATTGCTTCTCTGCTAGCAGCACTTGCAGCAATGCATTCTGCTTCTGTAGTGCTCTGTGTATGGAGCCCTGTTTCTTGCTGGACCAGGAGATGATAACTGAACCTAAACTGAAACAATATCCAGAAGTACTCTTCTGATCCACTCTATTGCCCATCCAATCTGAATCTGTATATCCATGAAGCATTACACCTCCACTGGAAGTGTATCGAAGCCCATAGGTGATAGTCCCTCGAACATATCTCAGAATGTGCTTAACAACAACCATACAAATATGTTTCGGTTCACACATGAACTAACTAAGCGCATTCACTGCATAAAAATATCCAGTCTGGTATGTACAAGATAAATCAAGGACCCAATGATCTGCCGATATATGGTGGGGTCTTTCGGATCTGTACCTGTAGCTTGGTCTTGTAACTTCTTCAGGTTAGAAATCATCGGTGTGGACATGGACTTACAATCCAAAATGCCAAATCCGCGGAGCACATCAACTGCATAGTTGCTCTGTGAGAGAAAGATCTCACCTGGTTTTTGCCACACCTTTAAGCCCAGAAAATAATGCATAAGACCCAAGTCTTTCATTTCAAGTTCTGCTGAAAGCTCCCTCTTAGTTTGAGCTATCAAATTTTCCTCTCCTGTAAGGAACAAATCGTCCACATATAATACTAAGATAACATGATGATTCTGTACAATCTTTATATGAAGATTGGGATTTGCTATACTCTTGGTGAACCCAAGACTCTGTAGAAAGCTATCAATTCTTCCATATCAAGCTCTCAGAGCTTGCTTCAATCCATACAAGGCTTTCTTGAGTTTGCACACATGAGATTCTTTCCCATGGATCACGAACCCTTCACGATGTTTAATATAAATCTCTTGCTCAACTTCATCGTTAAGAAAAACAGTCTTAACATCCATCTGGTGAAGTTTCCCACCAAAAATTGCAGCAAGAGAGATAATGATCCTGATGGAAGTATATCTGGCAACAGGATCAAAGATCTCGTCATAGTCAATTCCTTATTTTTGAGAGAAGCCATGAGCCACAAATCTAGCCTTGAATTTTTCAACATTGCCATTTGCTGCATGCTTTATTTTATAAATCCATTTGGAGGTTACCACTGATTTTCCATGAGGTCTTGGGACCACTTCTCATATATCATTCTTTAGAATTGAATCATACTCTTTTATCATTGCATCTTTCCACACTTTATGTTTGAAGGCTTCTTCAAAGGTGGAAGGTTTTGAGTCAATCACAAGATTCAATTGGGCTATTAGGTCGGAGTACTTATCTGGTTTCTTGCTTTCTTTGAAGGTGCCTTTAGGTGCTGCATGCTTTTTTTCTTCTTTTAGAATTTCTCGGCACCAGGCTGGTTTCCTTTTAACATGAGGTTTCTCTAAGGAAAACTTGATAGTATCCCTTGAAGGATCCACTGAAGGCTCTAAGGTCTCCTCCCTCTGCACATCTAGAAGAGGTGAATCTGAAGGTTCCGAAGATGGAGCTTCTTGCTCCTCTGTATCACATGGAAGTTCTCTGGAACAATGAAAAACTGCCCGAAGATGGAGCTTCTTGCTCCTCTGTATCACATGGAAGTTCTCTGGAACAATGAAAAACTGCTTCATGAAAAGTCACGTCTCTGCTGACCTCAATGAACTTTTGACCTGGGACATAAATTCTGTAAGCCTTTGAGGTTTCACTGTATCCCACAAAAGTTCCTTTCTTTCAGGAGGGATTTAACTTAGTCCTCTTTTCTTTTGGGATATGAATGTAGACTGGAATGCCAAAGATTCTCAAATGATCAATTGAGGGCTTTATACCGGTGACGACTTCTTTTGGAGTTTTCTCTTCAAGGGCTTTATGAGGACATCTATTTTGAATGTAGACTGCAGTGCTTGCAGCTTCGGCCCAAAGTGATAAAGGTAGATTCTGATCATACATCATTGCTTTGGCTGCTTCACAGATCGTTCTATTTTTTCTTTCTGCAACCCCATTCTGCTGGGGATTATAAGGCACATTCAACGCCCTCTTAATCCTAGAAGCCCGACATAGTTCATCATACTTGTAGGAGTCAAATTCTTTTCCATTGTTTGTTTTGAAAACCCAGATGTTTCTACCTGTCTGATTCTTAACAAGATTCTTGAAATCTGTCGAAAGATTCATCTTCAGTCTTCAAAAAATAAATCCAAGTTTTATGAGAACAATCATCAATAAAAATGATATAGTAGAGACAACCATTCATTGATGGAGCAGTCATAGGTCCACAAAGATCAGAATGAATAAGATCTAAAATGCCATTAGTTTTTCTATTGCTGTGAGGGTAAGTTTTCTTAGTATTCTTACCGAGAGCACAACCTCTACAAACACTATCATGCTCAAATGAAAACACTGACATACCTGTTACCATCTTTTGCAAACCTAGAAGCGTGTTGTAGTTGAGATGTCCAAGCCTTCTGTGCCAGAGCTTGCAAGGGTTTATCATCTTGTGAGCTAATGCTTGAACAACCTGACCTGTGATTTTGTAAAGTCCACTCTCACGAGTTCCGATAGTCATGGCAAAGCTCAAATCTCCATTTGAGGGCCACTTGAGAGCCTTTCCTTTGGTGAAGGCTATTGATTATCCTTTGCTTTCTAACACTGCAATTGAGATGAGATTTTTCTTTAAACCAAGAACATAAAAAATTTCATCAATATGAAATACATTATCTGATTGAAGCTGAAATGAAGTAGATCCATTTTATGTCATATCTACCATCATCACCCAGTTCTACCTTTACATTGAACTTCTTATCTCGATAGTTTACAAGATTCTGTTTGAAGCCTGTCATGTGTTTGGAGGCATTGCTATTAATTATCCAAACATCCTCCGACTTGGTTATAGTGCCAGAGGGGGCTGAGATGAGATAATATTCCTGGTGTTGTTCTTACTCTTTGGTGGCAGCCCTGGTTCTTTTTCTTTAAGGTTCCTGTTGAGGCTTTGCTTCTTTAGTGGCAACTGAGGCATGGAACCTACCTTTTCTTCTCTGTTGTGAGGGAGGGTTCCTGCAATGTTTTGCATAATGTCCTAACTTATTACAGTTAAAGCATCTTACTTTAGATAAATGAGGATGGAGATGAGATAGCTTACCTTGTGGTTTCTTACCTTTGCCTTTGGGTTGAGGAAACTTCTTCCATCTCTTGGCTTTAGCTGAAAGGGCATGATCTCTTACAATTGAGTGCTCATTTCTATTTTTGAGTCTTCCTTCTTCTTCTAAGCAATCATGCCATAATCTCTCGAAGTTAGGTTGAGCTTCTCTTCCGTTGACTGAAGCGAGAAAGATTCCCCATGACTCAAGTAGTCAATCAACTGCAGTTTGTACAAGGTCATCATCAACTCCTATTGTTGTAAGTTGATCTCTTGTTTGAACAATTTTGGAGAAGAAAGCAACGATGGTTTCATCCTTTTCCCATCCTTAATGTACGTAGTTGTTTTTTCAATATTCTCTTTTGAATTGGAGCCTTCTTTTCATAGAGATTTGCTAGGGCATCAAAGCATTCTTTGACAATCCTTAGATGACCAATGATAGGCATCATGTTGTCCTTAATTGAGTAAAAAATGACTCTTTTAGCTTTGGCCTGTCTCTTCTTGTATGCTGCCCTGCCAGTATTTGAAGTGGGTTCTTCTATTACCTTGGTAACCAGATCATCCAAGTCACCCTCTTCTAGTATGTTGAGTACCCTAGACTTCCAAGCATTGAAGTTGGAGGCCCCTTCAAGCCTATATTATGCTTTGATTGAAGATGAGGCCATGTTGAGTTATGGATTAGATTATGAAATGGATTTATTGCTGATTTGCAAAACAAACCCTAAGAAGTGGATCTATGCAGGCTCAAGTATGCAATTCTTGAGCTCTTTTCACGCCCTAAGCTCTTATACCATGTTAGAATTAGGGAAAAATAGAAAAACAATAATGCTTTTAATTTTTGTTCACTAGATCAACTCATATGAGAAAGGACATAAATAGATCTAAATTAAATTCAAAATTTTTGTGTGTAAAACAAAACTTTAGCTTACCTCCTGGTCAATGAAGGATGTATTTGTCACATGTGTGGATGTAGACCTTTTGAATATGCTCAGAAAATTAATTTAGGTTCATGGATCAAACCTCTAGGGTTTGATCTTTGTCATATGGACTGAAGAACAATTTTTCCAAGGTATAGACCACAAAAAGGATGCTGTCCATAGGTGAGACAACAACAAGAAGTAATCCACAAGTTGAGACAACAAAAGCACCACAAAAGGAAACAACAAGACTTCCAAATGGAACAACAATACTTTACACAACTGAAACAACAATACCCTCTACAAAAAAGAAGACAACACAGGATAAAACCCCAACACGAGGGACAACAAGTGGTAGAACGCCCACAGTAACCTCAAATATGTAATCAACAGAGGAGGAGGCCGCGACACCTTTATCAGGTCCGTGGCTCCTTCAACTGATATGGTAGCCAAGAAGGGAGGCTGCGACACCTTCCCTCAGGTCTGTGGCTCTCCTAAGTAGATCCGACAGCCAAGGGAGACACCATTGGCACCTCATACACCAACAGATAGAAGATGAAGCTCCCAACCAACAACAAGACCATGCAAACTACCTCAGATCTGAAACTGATAAACCAAAGGAGAGGTCGCACCAACACAAAGAGCATGTAACTGAGGTAGCCGCATCAATAGGAGAGAGAGGAGTGAGTGTATGTGTAGAAATGCTAGAGGGTAGGGTTCTTTTTATAGCTAGGGAGAGGGGTTAGGGCTAATATAAAATATAATTAAATATTGACAATTTAATTAATATAAATATTAATTAAATGTCAATTAATATTAAAGTAAATTATAAAAACCCCCACCACATAAAACAAGAGGGAAAGCAAGACAACAAGCAAAGGGGGAACCTTTTAAGACAAAGTCAAGGGGGGTCCACAATGGCAAAACCATGTCCACATGAGTCTCATAATGACTTATAAACTTTTATCATCACTACATAAGAGGGTACATCAACAATGTGGTCATGTCCATCTTCATAGGCACTCCTAGGTCTCATGGACCATCCCGGGAGAGAGGAAGAGGATCACACATCAACACATCTTGGTATTTCACCAAGATCTACCTGGTCAAAGACCAGGTTGCCTTAGAACACATCTAGGCCCCCTAGAACACATCTAGGGTTTTATCCACCAAGGTACAAGACCAAGGATCAACCCATGCATTAAGCAAGGGTTCCCTGGAACACATTCAGGGGCCCTAGAACACATCTAGGGACCTATATCAACCTCCAAGGAACACATCCAAGGATCAATCCAAGCACCAGGCAAGGATTCCCTAGAACACATCCAAGGTCCCTAGAACACATCTAGGGACTTACTGCTTGGTCCAAGACCAAGAACCCCAGTCATGTATTGGGGGCCCTCACTAGGGTCTTTTGCCATGGATCGCTCTCATTGGGGGCCCTAGTCCTTAGCTAGGGTCTTATGCTATCCTCCCGAAGAATGGCTCTTGCAACTGCACTAATTTCAATAGTTAATACCTCACAAGATTGGTTGGTTCTCCAAATCTCCTTGGCTAGCCTCAGGGTGGCCCATATGGTCTCTCATTGGAGAATGACTGTCGATGCTGCCAAATTTAACAATTGTTAACCCCCCTAATACTATTCACAACTGCTAATGATACGACCAACTTTTTTTGTGAATTAAAGCTTTGGTTGACTATTAATATAAACAGTTTGTACAAGGTTCTAATACGAAAAAATGGGTTGCTAGCCTCCACAAGTACGAGCGAAAAACAAAACAACTGCCAAAAATGTGGCTGACTTAAGCCAAAACACTCACAAAAATATAAGCATTGGCTAAAAGTCCATAGTCCATAAAGTCAAAACCAAAACAAAGGGCTCCAACTTGAGCATAAAAAACTAAAGCAATCATGCTGATGTCAGGAGGAGCCTGCTCATGATCATTTGGTGTGGGGCCCCAAGTTTCAACCAATGATCGAGGGATTGGTTACGTAGGCTACCAACCATCAGTGGACGACCTTGGGGGCTTAGGCCATTCAGAAATGGCTAGGGCCAGTGGTGGGTGTTAAATTTTAAGCATTCAATTTCAGATCTGAAAATTACTTCCAAGTGACCTCAAACAGTAAACTTGGGTTGTTATCACTGAATAATTTTACACTGAAATTATGACAAAAAATTATACCGGAAGCCCAAAGATTAGAGAGAAATCATCTATGCACATGAGACACAAAAATTACTCATAAATATTTTTTTAGATTGAGCATCCCGAGGACAAAAACAATCCTCTCAGCAAAATTACCAACTTAGCAAAATTCCCGAAAAATCTTCCAACTTACAAATCTTCTAGAAACTGTAGGCGACGTCAGAGCTGTACAACTGACTTTACCCTATACGGTTACTTGCGTCAGACCTGCAGTCCGCATGTGTGGCATGTTGCCGTAGGATTTGCATGTGCGAATGTCCCTGCATTGATCTGTGACTTTACAGTTGACTTGTGGTAGCTATATGTTTCACACGTGTGGTGCGACCTGCAATTAATGCTCTATACAGATCCCGCATGTGTGACCTCTCCTCTCTCTCATATGTGCGGCCTCACACGTGCGACTCCTCCTCCTTGGTTGAAAAATTGAGAAAGAAAGATTGAAAACCCTAGACAAATTTGCCAAAGTGAAGATCTTCCTTGCTGAAGTTTGCCTCCTCAATCTCCTTAGCAAGAGTGTCACTCACTCATGCCAAACGCATGATGAAAAAATAAGATGTGTGGTGCCTCCTCACATTGCCTCTTCTTTTATAGGAGTCTAAAAGTGAGTTTAGAAGCCCCTAACTTACTTTAAAATCCCTCCACTAAACTCAACTTTAAATTAGAATTGTTTATTCCTCCTAGTGGGTGCAAAGCCCCAACAACAACAATTCCAAGCCCCAACTCTATATAAGAGGGGGTTTCACAAATTAAAATGCAATGTAAGTGCCAACAAAGATTCCCATATGCCTGACACCAATGCCAATGTGAGAATACCTCCCCGATGCTACATAAACATCAACACTCCCTCTCAACGATGGAACTTTTCTTCACCACTCCTAGCTTGTCTCTGAAGTAGACAAACTTTCCCTTCACTAGGGGCTTGGTGAGAATATCCGCAATCTGCTCATCTGTGTAAATGTACTGGAGATTCACAGCTCCCCTCTGCATCCTGTCTTTGATGAAGTGGTATATGATCTCAATGTGTTTCGACTTGTCATGAAACATTGGATTCTCCGAGAGTTTGATACAACTTTGACTGTCACAGTAAATCACAGTAGGCTCCAACACCTGACCAAATAACCTTGCAAGAAGCTTGCAAAGCCAAATAGCACCATAACTTGCCAAACTAGCTACCATATACTCCAATCCCAAGGAGTAATGCATCAATCCAATATCCTTCATCTCGAACTCTGAAGCCAAATCCCTCTTGCAACTGGCAATGAGCTTCTCTGCTTATGTGAGGAAGAGATCATCAACATACAACACCCTTTGCTTATGTGAGGAAGAGATCATCAACATACAACACCAATATAAGAGGATCCTCACCAACCTGTATGAGATATAGGTTGGGATTCGCTTCACTCTTGGTGAAGCCCATGCTCTACAAATACTCGTTGATCCTTAAGTAATAATGCCCTGGGTGCCTGCTTGAGTTCGTACAAAGCTTTCTTCAACCTGCAAACATGGGAGTCCCTCCCATGTACCTCAAAGCCTTGATGTTGCTCTATGTACACCTCCTCCTCAATCACACCATTGAGAAATGTTGTTTTCACATCCATCTGATATATCCTCCACCCCATAACTGAAGCAAGAGAAATAACAACCTTGATAGAAGTATACCTTGTGACTGGAGCAAAAGTCTCCTCATAGTCCAATCCCTCTTTCTGGGAGAACTCTCTCACCACTAACCTCGCCATGTACTTCTCGATACAACCATCTGCAACATGCTTGATCTTATAGATTCACTTGGAAGTCACCACAGAGTTCCCCTCTGGTCTTGAAACGATGTCCCACACATCATTTTTCATGATGGACTGATACTCCTCCATCATGGCATCCTTCCAAACCTGCTGGCTTGTTGCCTCCTCAAAACTAGAAGGCTCGAAATCAAAGATGCTACTCACAAGCGCCACATAGCTTGAAAACCTCTGCGGAGGCCTGCTCTCCTTGAAAGCGCCCCCGGGTGCCGCATGCTTCTCCGCAACTCTCAAAGTATCCTGAAGCCATCTAGGCCTTGTGACCTTGTCATTGGGAGGGTCCACTGGATCCATTGACTCCTCCGACTCGTCCTCATGGTTAGAAGGTTGAACCCATTTACTGGATGGACATGTAATCTCCTCAACCTTCGGAGCCTCCTGCTCCTCACCATTTGTCTCTGCTGTGTTCTCTCGAGACCTCTTGAAAGCCAACTCCTCCTCAAACCTGACATCCCGATTAACCTCAATATGTCGTTGTCTTGGAATGTAGATCCGATAGGCCTTAAAAGTCTTGTTATATCCCACAAACATGCCCTTCCTCCCAGAAGGTTCTAACTTTGTCCTCTTCTCCTGAGGAACATGGATGTAAACTGGACAACCAAAGATTCTCAAATGCCCTATCTTTGGTCTCACTCCTGTGAATGCCTTCTCATGAGTCTTGTCCTCCAAGATCTTATGAGGACTCTTGTTTTGAACATAGATTGTCGTGTTACATGCCTTTGCCAAAGCAACATAGGTAGATCCTGGTCATGCAACATCGCCCTGGTAGCCTCAACTATGGTCCGATTGTTCCTCTCCGCAACCCCATTATGCTGTGGGTTGAAAGGCACTATCAACTCCCACTTAATCCTCGCCTCCTTGCAGAAATCTCTGAAGTCGTTGGAGGTATACTCATCCTCGTTATCCGACTTCAAGACCTTGATCTTCTTCCTTGTCTGATTCTCCACCTAAGCCTCTAACTCCTTGAATCGATCGAAGACCTCATCCTTGGTCTTATGAAGAAGATCCATGTCTTCTTGGAATAATCATCAATGAAGATTACATAGTACAAGTAACCACTCGAAGATGGAATTAACATCGTTCCACATAAATCTGAATGTACTAGATCCAAGATCCCCTTGGACCTGTTAGATTTTGTAGCTCGGAGGTATTTTTGCATTGCCGACGCTCAACATGTAGAAGTGATTGGGCAAATGTCTTTCTCTAGTGACTTTATAAAGTGAGTCTATAAAGTGACTTTATAAAGTGAGTCTATATAGTGACTTTATAAAATGATTTTATAAAGTCAAGTTGGGCCTTTTAATATTTAATGGGTAAAAGTGATTTTATGAAGTGTGGGTCACTTAAGTGATTTAAGTGAACTCAACAGATGATCAAGTCATGATCGTTGATCTCGAGAGGGCAAGATTTGATCTTGACTGTCAATCTTTTTGGAAGACCAAGGGTTAGGGAAGTTACACATTAAAGATGCACAAAAGGAGCTTGAGAGAGAAGAGGGGGCGTACCTTTTGAGGAGAGGTTGAGAGGAATGTGAAGAGTAACTCATTCCAAGAGAGACCAAGAGAGGCTGAGTTGAGGAGAAAGTAGAAACAATAAGAGAGGGTGCACTTTCCAAGAGGTAAAGAGGGCACACATCCTTAGGCAGATATCCAACATTAAGTACAGTTTTGTACAACAAAGGAGGGCCATACGATACAAACTTTATAGTCTGGGCAACATTTAATAGGCACATATTTTGAGGCTAAGTACAAGCTTGAATTTCGAGGCAGATATTGCTGTTGGAAGATTAGTACAACAAAATACTGTTTTGTACAAAGGCTAGGCACAAAAATCGAGACACATTTTTCTGTTGTTTTGATTGTATAGATTGTACATGTTGTACATAAATCTAGCTCAGAGATTGAGGCAATCAAGAACAAAAATCTAAGTGGAGGTTTTGCACAATTTTCGAGATAAGTACAAGTGTATTAATGGTTGGAAAGAGTTTGCTGTTTTCTCTGTAACTTTTTTTGTGAGCTCAATAAAAGAAGACTCTCGTGGACTGGTTTTCCCCTTGTGGGTTTTTCCAGGGGCATTGCCCATAAATTTTCTGTGCTAAATGTGTGAATATGTCTGATGTTCATTTATATTTCCCCTGCTATATTTTCCATATCTTAGCCATTCTGTGTTTTTGCTCATAAAGTATAGTAGTTTACTGAAGTCTTTATTGGAGGTTGGAATCTGTGTGTTGACTAAGTGTTTGAGGTCGGTTTTCTAACATGGTATCAGAGCAGGAGATCTAAGGTTCAACAAACAAGAGATTTGGCACTAGATTTGCAATGAGTTGCAGAGGGGTTTTGCATGGAAGAAGGAAGGGGAAGAGTTGAGTTTCAGTTGAGAAGGTCATGGCTACTGGCTTGAGGTTCGAAGATAGGTTGGATGGGGCAACGAACTTTAGTCCTTTGAAGGAGAAAGCTGAGTTACGGGAAATTGTGAACAACACACAAAAGAATCCTGTCACTGTTCCTACAGATGCAACTCTTTTGACAGCTTTCCAGAAGAAGAACGTGAAGGCCAAGAGGATTATTCTTGATCCAGTCAAGGACCATGTTATTCTGCATGTTGCAGGAAAAGCAAATGCCTTCGAGATGTGTGCATCTTTGACCAAGCTATACCAAAGTTCTAATGAGAATCGAAAGATGGTATTGAGAGAGAAACTGAGAAACATAAATATGACCGAGACTGAAAAAGTGTCCTCATATCTCACTGGAATCACTCAAGTTTGTGATGAACTTGGTGCAGTTGGAGAGGTTATATCATATGGAGAAATGGTTTGGACTGCTCTAAATGGGTTTTAGGAGAAGTGGAACACCTTTGTTAAAGGTGTTGTCCCAACTGGGAGAGATTGTGGGATGACTTCATACAGGATGAGTTCACGAAAAAGTTCGAGGAGGAGTTTTCCTTGATGGCTTGTCTTGCAGACATTGGGTGCCTAGGGTGTATAGACACTCTTGCATGGTTCTTGGACAGTGGGGCTTCTCGACACATGACGGGGATGAGGTCTATATTTTTCAGTTTTTTAGAGATCGACTCAGGCAGATGTGGGGTATGGGGTTAGCACCAGACATGTTCTAGCTGTGGAGGGAGTTGGAAGAGTTAGATTCCAACTGGAGTCGGGAGGATATCTGTAGTTGGTCGAGGTATTATATGTTCTCGAACTGTCGGTGAACTTGCTCTTTGTGTCGTCTTGAGATGTAGGATTGTGTTCTCTCAAGGACTGACGTACGTATACATAGAGGGAATCTCTTCTGACCCAAGTGTGTTGCTTGGTGTCCGGTCGGAGAGATTGTACAGAGTGCTTGGTTAGATTGTAGTTGGATCCAGTGGGTGGTTGGAGCTTGAGTCTGACAGTTGTGAGGCTTTAGAGAGCGGACCTTTGAATGAATAAATCTCTTGATCAGAGTTCAGTGCATGGAGATGCTTCGAGATCAGAGGGAACAAAGGCTTCCAGTGCAGAGGGAACAACTACAATAGTAGAGAACATGATGAGGTTGGAGACAGATCTAGGTGGAGGCTCCATAAGCACCTCCCTTGCTAAGAGGGAGTGTTAGATTTTGTAGCTTGGAGGTACTTCTGCATTGGCGGTGCTCAACATGTAGAAGAGACCGAGCTAATGTCTCGAACTGTTGAGGTATTATATGTTCTCGAATTGTCGGTGATCTTGCTCTTTGTGTCGTCTTTTGAGATGTAGGATTGTGTTCTCTCAAGGACCGACGTACGTATATCCAGAGGGGATCTCTTCTGACCCAAGTGTGTTGCTTGGTGTCCGGTCGGAGAGATTGTACATAGTGCTTGGTTAGCCTGTAGTTGGATCCAGTGGGTGGCTGGAGCCTGAGTTTGACAGTTGTGAGGCTTCAGAGAGAGGACCTTGGATGAATAAATCTTTTAATCAGAGTTCAGTGCAGGTAGATGGAGATGCTTCGAGATCAGAGGGAACAAAGGCTTCGAGTGCAGAGGGAGAAACTCAAATACAATAGCAGAGAACATGATGAGGCTGGAGACAGATCCAGGTGGAGGCTCCATAAGCACATCCCTTGCTAAGAGGGAGTGTTAGATTTTGTAGCTTGGAGGTACTTCTGCATTGTCGGCACTCAACATGTAGAAGAGATCGAGCTAATGTCTCTCTCTAGTGACTTATAAAGTGAGTATATAAAATGACTTTATAAAGTGATTTTATAAAGTCAAGTTAGGTTTTAATATTTAATTGGTAAAAGTGACTTTATGAAGTGTGGATCACTTAAGTGATTTAAGTGAACTCAATGGACGATTAAGTCATGACTGTTCATCTTGAGAGGGCAAGATTTGATCTTGATCGTCAATCTCTTTGGAAGACCAAGGGTTAGGGTAGTTACACATTAAAGATGCATAAAAGGAGCTTGAGAGAGAAGAGGGGGTGCACCTTTGGGTGCACCTTTTGAGGAATGTGAAGAGTCACTCATATTCCAAGAGAGACTAAGAGAGGTTGAGTTGAGGAGAAGGGAGAAACAACAAGAGAGGACACACTTTCCAAGAGGGAAAGAGGGTATGCATCCCCAGGTAGATATCCAACATTATGTACAGTTCTGTACAACAAAGGAGGGTCGTACAGTACAGACTTTACAGTCTGGGCAACATTTAATAGGCACAGATTTTGAGGATGAGTACAAGCTTGAATTTCTAGGCAAAGATTATTGTTCGAAGATCCGTACAACAAAGTACTGTTTTGTACAGAGGTTGGGCACGAAAATGGAGACACATTTTTTTGTTGTTTTGATTGTACATGTCGTACAAAAATCTAGCTCAGAGATTGAGGTAGTCAAGAACATAAATCTAAGTGGATGTTTTGCACAGTTTTCGAGATAAGTACAAGTGTATTAATGGTTGGAAAGAGTTTGATGTTTTCTCTGTAACTTTTTCTGTGAGCTCAATAAAAGAAGACCCTCTTGATTGATTTTCCCCTTGTGGGTTTTTCTAGGGGCATTGCCCATAATTTTTTTGTGTTAAATGTGTGAATGTGTCTGCTGTTCATTTATATTTCCGCTGCCATATTTTCCAGATCTTGGTCATTCTCTGTTTTTGCTCATAAAGTATAGTAGTTTACTGAAGTCTTTATTGGAGGTTGAAACTTGTGTGTTGACTAAATGTTTGAGGTTAGTTTTCTAACAGGTCCTACTATCACTCCTCGAAAAAGTAGCCTTGGCATTCTTGCCAAGTGCACAACCCCTGCATACACCATGGTGCTCTGCTCCAAACTTTGGAAGACCTGTAACCATCCTCCTTCTGATGATGCCTGTTGCTTCCCTTTCCCTTTCTTCCGCTGTGGACATTCTGAAGCATAGTGGCCTTGCTTATGGAAAGCAAAGCACTCAACCTTGCTAAGGTCCTTCTTCCACTGCTCTGGAGATGCCTCTCCCCTTGTGGAACCTTTTCCTTTGCCCTTCCTAGCATGAGCAACTAGGGCCTAGTTCTCATCATCACTACCTCTTCGCTTGTTCCTGGATTCTATTCGAGCCTCCTCTTGGATGCAATCGATCCATAGTCTATCAAATGGTGGCATCTTTTCTCATGCACAAATCCCCTGCACAAATGGTTTCCAAGACCAGGGAAAACCATTCAATGGCACATTCACCAACTCCGTGTCATCAACTGGCTCACCAATGGCTACAAGCTGATCACAAATTTGAGTGATCCTCATGAGGTAGCTAGCAACTGTATCTGATTTGGACATCTTGACTAATTGAAGCTTATGCCTCAAAATCAACGTTTGATTCGTATTCTTGCTTTGGTACAAGCCCACCAAAGCACCATGCATCTTGGCTGTCTTCTTCTTGGAAATATGAGGATTAAAGTGATCCTTCACATAATCTAACAATACCCGCTTGGCCTTCACTTCCTTCTTCTTATGAGCTCCCAATTCTTGTGCATCGTTAGGATTTGGAATCACCATCTCAATGTAATCTTTGAGATCATTCGCTTCCAAGAGCAAAAGAATGTTAATTTCTTAAGACCAACAAGCTAAGCAAACAGATAAGATCTAGTTGCTTCACTGGAATTATTAACTCTTTATGCAACAAAAACTAGAAAAGCAAAACCCAATACTTGATTTTTTTTTTGCTCTTTTAAATCAGTTCTTCATTCAAATATCTTTGGAACCTACAAGAGCTCCCTCACAGGGAAAATGGCTTTGAGAAAATTTACAACGAAACAACAAAAGTATGAAGAATGAAATCACCTCAATCTGCTGCCAATATGTGTTATACGGCCCAACATCTGTAAGACCTGTATGGATTGACACGTGTGGGCTGTCCTGCACACACGTGCGGCCTGCAAACTCTTCTGCTGCTATTCTGCAACCTCCTTCCCTCCTACAGTTCACATGTGCGACCCTCTTTGGCTGCTTTACGTCCCACACGTGTGGCCCTCTCTGGCTGCTTTACACTCCATACGTACGACCCTCTCTGGTTGCTTTATGCCTCACACGTGCGGCCCTTTGCTGGTTTACGATCTTGACTGGTAATTAATGTTGCCTACTGAAATCTCCTCGTCAAGCTGAAAATCAGAACTTTGATCTTCCACACTTACTCACTTGACTTGTGAATAAATGATCTGTGTTTTTGTCCTTTACCCTCTCTGTCTTTTATAACATTGATTTGAGCTAAATCCCTAATCTCAAAGGTCAAGATCTAACTGTGAGATCAATGGCTCTCTTTTAATTAAATCACTAAGTGACCCAACTTTAGTCATTTTATTAATTAAAAGTCACTTTTTAAAAAGACGTTCACTTTATTAATTAATTAATAAAGTGAACTCTAAAAAAAACATAGGATACATTTAATGACGATTTCCATAAGTAGACACCCTTGCGGAAATACCTGTTTGAGCTACAAACATTAACAAAAAATCCTAGCCTTCCAGGCCCATAGATTTATGGCCCCCTCCAACCCATCGTCTACTCTAAAAGTGCCCACCATCGTGTCCAATCTTGAACAAGAACACAAATCTGTAGCCACTTGTGTCTCAAGAAGATGACCTTCTCTCTCTAGAGCTTATTCTCTGATACCATGTCAAATTTTAAGCATTCAATGCATTCAATTTCAGATCTGGAAATTACTTCCAAGTGACCTCAAATAGTAAACTAGGGCGCCCTGTTATCACCGAATATTTTTACACTGAAATTATGATAGAAAATTATAGCAGAAGCACAAAGATCAGAGAGAAATCATCCATGCACATGAGACACCAAAATTTCTCAGAAATATTTTTTCAGATCGAGGATCCTGAGGACAAAAACAGTCCTGAGCAAAATTACAAACTCAACAAAATTTGGGAAACTCTTCCAACTTACAAATCTGCCAGAAACCCTAGCTGATGTCACACTCGTACGGTTGATGTCACCTTGTATGGCTGCCTGTGTCAGATGTGCAGTTCGCATGTGTGGTTTGCTGCTGTACGCCTTGCATGAGCGACTGTCCTTGCATTGACTTCTGGCTGTTGTATGTGTTAAAAATAATTAAAAAGTATCTAGGCAAGTGTTGCTCATCACCTAGGCGCCTAGGGGGTGGGAAAGTGCCCAATGTGACTTTATGACTTACGTGAAGGGGTTTAGTGAATGGACACTCAATCTCAGCCACTCATCTGATTCAATCTCAACCATTGGATTAAGTAACTCTTCATTTCCCTCAATGAGTCGACTAGGGTAAGGAGGCACCCCCCAAATCTTCATTCTTGATGAACATTTTGAGAGTGCAAGGAAGAGAGAGTCGCGCAGACAAAGAGAGGCACATTTGCAGCTAAGGGCATGCATTTCGAGGCAAGCTTTGGCATGCAAATCGAGGAGAGAAGTACATCAGTTCATGGAGGCTGTATTGTACGGATTTTGAGTAGACCGTACAACTGAACATTGGCACATAAATCGAGGCCATCTGCTGCACGAATTTCTGGGAGGTTTTGGCATGAAATTCGAAACAACCAGGAGGCACACATTTCTGAGCAACTGTAACAGCATTCTGGCACGATTTTTGAGGCAATAAATTACAACAGTAATTACTGTAGCTGCTGTACACCATACAGATTTCTGGGCACAGAAATCGAGGAGCAGCTTGGCACAGTTTTCAACACTGTTTTGTGAGCATGGAAATTGAGATAAGTCTGAGTTTGATTGTTGATATATTCTGCTGTAAATGTTTTTTTTCTCTGAGCTCTATAATGATTAAATACCCCTCTCTCACTGGTTTTCCCCTTGTGGGTTTTTCCAGGGTCAAGTTTGACCAAAAATCTCTGTACATTTTATTTTCTGAATATGGTGCTGTTGATATAAAGTTATTTCTGCATTAAATGCTGTTCAGAATCCTCATGTTTCAGTTCTGAAATTTTGTTTATATGCTGAGTATTTATGGTTGTCATAAAACTGGGTTTTGGGCATTAAACATTGTGAAAAATCAGCAAGACTTGAAACTGGGTGGGGTCTGAAAATTTACATGGTATCAGAGCTAAGTTGAAGAGAAGTGCAGATTTAAATCAGCAAGACAGAGTGGGTCAGAAGCTACTTCACCGGACAGATTTTTGGAATTTTTATTTTCAGTGTTGAAGACAGACTTGATGGGTCAATAAATTTTGGTGCTTGGAAGGAGAGAATGATTTTGATTCTGCAGGAGAATGAGTTATGGGACATTGTTGAGAACTCCACAACAAACCCAGTAAATATACCTACAAATGCTACTCTTCTAGCAACCTACACCAAGAAGAGTATCAAGGCTAAAAGAATCATCCTTGATGCCATCAAGGACCATTTGATTCCTCATGTGACAGGGAAGACAAATGCCTATGAGATGTGGGAGTCCTTGACGAAGTTGTATCAAAGTACAAATGATAACCAGAAGATGGTTTTGAGAGAGAAACTGAAAAACATTAGAATGACCAAGGCTGAAAATGTGGTCACATATCTTACTAGGTTGACACAGGTGAGAGATGAACTTGGAGCTGTTGGGGAGGCCATTGTTGACAGTGAACTTGTGAGGACAACATTGAATGGGGTGACCAAACAATGGGCTGTTTTTATTGAGGGCATTGTGGTTAGGGAGAATCTTCTCAAGTGGGAACGTCTTTGGGATGATTTTGTTCAAGAGGAAATCTGTAGAGGTTATGTGCATGGCAGTTCATCTACTGGTATTGATGAGGAGAATGTGACTCTTGCTGCTAACAACAAAAAGAAGTTCAAAAAGGGTCCTAAGGGAGGAAACAAACCGAAGAGTGAAGGCAAGAAGGACATGAGCAAAGTCAAGTGCTTTGCATGTCACAAGTTTGGGCACTATTGTAGGACAGTGTCCCAATAAGAAGAAGAAGCAGGCAACAACTTCAACAGAGGTGGAGGAGTTTTCCACCAGGTTCGATAAGGAGTTTTCCTTAAAGGTGTGTCTTTCCACTAGAGCCACGCATTCCAGTGTTAGGTATATTGATAGTGGTGCCTCCTGCCATATGACATGTCTTCGTGAGCATTTGACATATCTTACACAGATTGGTGATCTTGAGGTAGTGCTTGGAGATGACCGGGTGGTCAAGGTAGTTGGTAGTGGGACAGTATCATTTCAGAGGGAGTCTCAACCTCTCATGTTGTTGAGAGATGTTCAATATGTTCCTGGCTTGAAGAAGAACTTGATTTCAGTTTCTACTATTGAGGAGAGGGGATATGAGGTGTTGTTCCATGATGGACAAGTGCTCCTATTTTCCAAGGGGTCCAGTATCACTTCGGCCAAAGTGATTGAGATTGAACATGAGAAGCTGTACAAGCTCATGTTTCAACCAATTAATGCATTGTATCATACTACCAACAACAATGATCTTTGTGAGTGTTGAATTTACATGCAGCAGCGAGAGCCATTCTCTTGGAGGATGGCTAAGACCCTAGACGAGATCTAGGGCACCCAGTGCACTCCTGGGATATGT
>ML786005.1:1805797-1835486 GCA_009831015.1 Picea engelmannii | reverse complement strand
TTCAGTCTTATTGCTTATCCTAAGATCAGAATTCTATTCTACTGTTATTACCCTATATGCTGTTCTGTTCTTCAGATCTAAAGGAGTTTTGTCTTATTTTTTAAAAGAGACTACTGTTTTATTCTAACCCTAAAAATCTAACAGTGAGCTATGGCATAGGAGGATGGCCCATTTGCATAATGGGGCTCTGAGGATACCGAGGGAGATTGTGATTGGAGTGCCAGAGTTGAGTACAAAGCACTAGGAGTTGTGCAAGGGGTGTGCTTTGGGAAACTGTACCAAGATTGCTTTTCCAAGCAGTGACAACAGAGCAACATGTATACTTGATTTGATTCATTCTGATGTTTGTGGTCCTATGTCTTCTGCATCTTTGAGTGGTTGTTTGTACTATGTCATATTCATTGATGACTTCTCTGGGAAGTCTTGGATTTTCTTCATGAAGACCAAAGGACAGGTCTTCAATCGGTTCCAAGAGTTTAAAGTTCTTGTGGAGAACTAGACTGGGAGGAAAATTCGAGTACTGAGGACAGATAATGGAAGTGAGTATACCTCCAAGGAGTTTAGCGACTTCTGTGCAGGAGAGGGCATCAAGAGGGAGTTGACTGTTCCTTACAACCCACAACAGAATGAGGTTGTTGAGAGGAAGAACAAGGCCATAGTTGGGGCTGCGAGAGCCATGTTGCATTATCAGGGGTTGCCACTCTTTCTTTGGGATGAGGCATGTTACACTGCAGTTTATCTGCAGAACAGGAGTCCACACAGAGCATTGGGGGATAAGACTCCTGAGGAGGCTTTCTCTGGGAAGAAGCCTGAGGTTGGGCACTTTAGGATTTTTGGGTGCCTTACATATTCACATGTCTCTTCTGAGAAGAGGACAAAGCTAGAACCCACAACAAAAAAATGGATAGTTGTTGGGTATAACGAGACTTCAAAGGCTTTCTGCATATACATCCCTTCCTTGAGGAAGACTGTTTTGAGAAGGGATGTGAGATTTGAGGAGGATAGAGCCTTTAGGAAGTCCTGAGGGATTGAGAGGGGTGAGCAGTCATCACCTCAGATTCAAGTGAGTTCATAATAGACTTCAGTGACACAAAGTTTAGGTCCATTAGTTTCAGTGACGGCTGGTCCACAGGGCACAGGGCCGCATGTGTCAGGATCACAGGTTACTGATCCTCAGATTTCAAGATCGAGTGCTCCAGATTCTACTTTAGGTTCACAGTCTTCAGGTGATGGGGTTGAGCAGGCGGAGTCCCCTCCAAGGGACACTACTTTAGAGAGGAGGAAGCCCAAGTGGCTTTAGGACACTCTGAGAGAGGCACAAGGTTCTGTGGCGAATCCCAGGCAGGTTGTGAGGGAGAGTAAACCTCCTGAGAGATTTTGCAGCTACATTGCGATGGTGAACAACATCAGGGAGTCTGAGCCTTCCACCTTTGAGGAGGCTGTTGGCAGATAGGTTTGGAGAGATGCCATGATGGAAGAGTACAGTTTCATCATGAAGAATGATGTTTGGGAGATTGCTCCTAGACCCGAGGGGAAGTCAGTGGTGACTTCTAGGTGGCTCTACAAACTCAAGTATGTTGTAGATGGAAACATTGAGAAGTACAAAGCTCGTTTTGTGGCTTGGGGGTTCTCACAGGTTAAGGGAGTTGACTATGATGAGACCTTCGCTCTAGTTGCTAGATATACCTCGATCGGAGCAGTGATCTCTATTGCAGTAGAGATGGGTTTGAAGAGCCATCAGATGGATGTGAAAACCGCATTTTTGAATGGTCTCATACAAGAGGAGGTGTTCATTGAGCAACCATTGGGCTTTGAGATGCATGGGAGAGAGTCTCATGTGTGTAGACTGGAGAAGGCATTGTATGGGTTGAAACAAGCTTCCAGAGCTTGGTATTCTAGGATTGATGCCTACTTGTAGCAGTTGGGCTTCGAGAAGAGTGAGGTGGATCCCAACCTATATTTCATTGTGGTTGGAGAGGATCCTCTCATACTCTTGCTATATGTTGATGATCTTTTCACTACAGAGGTTGAGAGACTCATTACTAGCTGCAAGGAGAGCCTTGCTTCAGAGTTCGAGATGGCACATATTGGACTGATGCATTATTTTTTGGGAATGGAGGTTTGGAAGGAGCCCAGACACATCTTTCTGGGACAGGGAAAGTATGCTTGTGACATTTTGAGGAGATTCCAGATGGAGGATTGTAGGCCCATGGCCACACCCATGATTACTAACTGGAAGAAGCGCCATGCTTCTGAGTCACAGTTGGTTGATTCCACTTTATATCTTCCGTTGATCGGTTCGTTGATGTATTTGGTCAATACCAGACCAGATATTTGTTTTGCTGTCAACACTCTTAGTCAATTTATGGTGGAGCCTAGGAGAGTGCATTGGGTGGCAACAAAACATGTGCTCATGTATCTTTGTGGTACAATGGATTATAGCCTGGACTATCTGAAAGGGGATGAAGTTTGATTGGTGGGCTATATTGATTCAGATTGGGCAGGATGTGTCAGTGACATGAAGAGTACTAATGGATGTTGTTTCAGATTGGGCTCATTAGTGGTGTCTTGGTTCAGTCGGAAGCAAAAGTCAATGGCTTTGAGTTTTGCAGAGGCCGAGTATATGGCTGCCAATTAGGCCAATTGTAAGGCCATTTGGCTTCGCAAGTTGCTGGTGGGATTATTTGGTGTGCAGTTGAGACCCACTATGATTTAATGTGACAATCAGAGTTGTATCAAACTCTTTGAGAATCGAGTTTTTCATGACAGGTCTAAGCACATTGAGATTCGATATCACTTCATCTGGGATTATGTTCAGAGAGGAGCACTTGAACTACAATACATATCCACAGATGAGCAGGTTGCGGGCAATGGACATACTCACTAAAGCCTTGGGAAAAGACAAGTTCGTATTTTTCAGAGATAAGCTTGGAGTGGTGAGTAACACCTTCCTTGGTAAGAGGGAGTGTTGAAAATAATTAAAAAGTACCTAGGCAAGTGTTTCTCATCACCTAGGCGCCTAGGGGGTGGGAAAGTGCTTAATGTGGACTTTTTTCATTTAATTTATGATAGATAAATTAAAATGTGACTTTATGACTTAAGTGAAGGGGTGAGTGAATGATTCAATCTCAGCCACTCATCTAGTCCAATCTCAACCATTGGATTAAGTAACTCTTCATTTCCCTCGATGAGTCGACTAGGGTAAGGAGGCGCCCCCCCAATCTTCATTCTTGATTAGCATTTTGAAAGTGCTAGGAAGAGAGAGTTGAGCAGACAAAGAGGCGCATTTGCAGCTAAGGGCACACATTTTGAGGCAAGCTTTGGCATGCAAATCGAGGAGAGAAGTACATCAGTTCATGGAGGTTGTACTGTACGGATTTTGAGCAGACCGTACAGCTGAACATTGGCACAGAAATTGAGGCTATCTGCTGCACGAATTTCTGGGAGGTTTTGGCACGAAATTCGAGACAGCTAAGAGGCACACATTTCTGAGCAACTGTAACAGCATTCTGGCACGATTTTCGAGGCAATAAATGACAGCAGTAATTACTGTAGCTGCCGTACACTATGGATTTCTGGGCACATAAATCGATGAGCAGCTTGGCACAGTTTTCAAGGCTGTTTTTGTGGGCACGGAAATCGAGATAAGTCTGAGTTTGATTGTCGATATATTCTGCTGTAAAAGAAATTTTCTCTGAGCTCTACAATAATAAAAAGCCCCCCTCTCTCACTGGTTTTCCCCTTGTGGGTTTTTCCAGGGTCAAGTTTGACCAAAAATCTCTGTGCATTTTATTTTCTGAACATGGTGCTGCTGATATAAAGTTATTTCTGCATTAAATGCTGTTCAGAATCCTCATGTTACAGTTCTGAAATTTTGTTTATATGCTGAGTATTAATGGTTGTCATAAAACTGGGTTTTTGGCATTAAACATTGTGAAAAGTCAGCGAGACTTGAAACTGGGTGGAGTCTGAAAATTTATAGTACGGTTCACACGTGTGGTACGACCTGCAATTAATCCACTGTACAGATTTGTACAGATCCCACATGTGCAACCTCTCCTCTCTCTTACACGTGCGACTCCTCTTCCTTGTCTAAAAAACGGAGAATGAAAGACCAAAAACCCTAGACTAGATTTGCCAAAGTGAAGATCCTCCTTGCTGAAATTTGCCTCCTCAATCCCTTGGCAAGAGTGCTCACTCACTCATGCCAAACACACGATGACAAGATAAGACGTGTGGTGCCTCCTCACTTTGACTCTCCTTTTATAGGAGTCTAAAATTGAGTTTAGAAGCCCCTAACTTACTTTAAAAGCCCTCCACTAAACTCAACATTAAATTAGAATTGTTTATTACACCAAGTGGATGCAAAGCCCCAACAACAATTCCAAGTCCCAACACTATATAAAAGGGGTTTTCACAGAGTAAAAATGCAATGTGAGTACCAACAAAGATTCCCACATGCTCGACACCAAGGCCAATGTGAGAATACCTCCTCGATGCTACAAAAACATCAACATTGGGAACTGTGTGTCATTTTGTGGTGGGGCTGGGGGCCAACTCCTCCAATGCTTGTGCTTCTCACGGACATGTTTGCCGGCTTGGTGGTGGTACTGGTGCCTACTGTCATCTCTGTGAGAACCTGCTGGACTGGGACGTGAGGTGCCAGGTGGTTCCCTGTTCATGATACAGGGGGCCCACCTCAAAAGCCCAAATGCTACTGGATATGGTCCATCTCCATCCTTGGTTTCCACACCTGCACCATGATCTACAAAGACAGGCTAGCACAAGTTAGTGTGACATTGTACCAGAAACTCTTGGGTGGAACTGTCGAATTAAAAGCAACATCATTGCATTTCTTCCATATCCAATACAAAATTTTGACTCTAACATGCATCCAGGCAGACTACAACTCACGGGTTCATGGCGGTGGACTGTTCAAGAAGGCAACTCGACATGTAAGGAGGTGGGGGGATATTGCTGACATAAAGACTCGTCCCTGGTCCATGCAGACTTGTCCTAGGGGACAGAACCAAAAGAGATGCTTGAGAGTTTTGGTTCACCAAAATTGTGGACATTGCAGGTTTTGCACACCCATGCAAGATAGTCTTTTGCAAGGTTCCATGCAAAAAACTTTTTTGGGTTCCAAAACCAGTTTTCAAATACCGTAAACCCGAAATAACCATAGCCACATCTATTTCTGAGATTTCATGCACTAGAGTTGATTTGCCCAGCCCTCTAGGAATGGCTTTGAGCGGGGCCACTTATATCCCACAGCAGGTTTATACTTGGAGAAGGCTATGGCTTTTCCCCATCTCCATTCTCACCACTCGAGGCCCTGGAAGGCCAAGCCTAAGCTGAGATCATAAGGAATGAGTTCTGCCTCTGATTTTGAATCAATGGCCTTCAGAAGTTGTACATATGCAGCTTTGATAGAAGATGAGATATAGTCTTTTGTTTGTGTAGTAATGACAGCCATCTCTGCAGTTACTGCAGAGATGGTTCCAAGGAGTAACCTTAGCCCACCAATGAGAAAATCAGTATAGGTGGTTTTCTCATTAACCTTGTTTGGTTATGGTTTACCGCCGTAAATCTCACATCAACCATTGCTGCAATTATTATCCTTTTGTGACACTTAATTTCGGGGGAAATTGTGCATGATATTCTCTAGGCCATTTATCTGTCTATTTTTTAACTGTTATAAGAACAAAATCTACAAATGTTAATTCTTCATGTCCATCACCAGTTTCCACTAACCAGCCGAGACTTTTCGTGTACAGTCTTTCTTCAGAAGTACATTTCTCATCAAGGTGCTATTCTTTCCCTCTGCCGTGTTGCATGTAATAAAATGCCCTATGCAACTGTCAAAACAAAAGCTATACCCAAGTACAGCGTGTGTTATGAGTCATGAATAGTTTGTGTGATATCCAAGATTTTCCTTGTTGATTTGAAAACTCCATGATTTCTCCTCCTTCCTCAACAGGCCTGCTCTCATCCAATGTTCAAAAGTACTACTAATAGGTTCTCATAGAGTTGAAAATTCAAATGATAACCATCTACCCAATGACAGTCTTTGCCTGTTATATCATCCTGTGCAGGTCTCTCTGCATGGGAAAGAACAACTTCTCTCATAGCTTTTTAAGAGTCCATGCTAGCAAAAGGGATCCTCAACTCCTCAATCTTTACGAGGACTCTCATTTTAGTTCTAATTTGCTTAGTGTATTGGGTCAAGCAGCAAAGTGATTCAGAAGTCCTCCTAGTATATTTTCTGCCATTTTTGCCACCATAAAATAGATTTTCTGTCAAATAAATAAGATCGCGAGATGCAACATAAGAGTTTCAAAGGAATCATGCCCAAATCACCTTCTGCAGCAGTTTGTATCTGTGATGTATTTATCAATATAGAAATCAGTAACTGGGGAAGTGGGAGCCGAAGCATCATTGATTGTAGACCCTCCTTGATGAGGTTGCATGTTCTCTAAGAGATATCAATGTAACACCAGTCTTTGCTTCTTTAGCAATATGTAGAGCGAAACAAAAGCCTGCGCAGACATTGTGGCAACATTGACCTGTTGCTGCCTCTCAGAAGGATACATTTTTCTTAACTGGCTTCACAAGACACTTGATTTCCTTTAGAGCCCATAGCACAAATTTTGAGGCATATTTTGATGGATCTACGCTGGTGATAATGATGATACGAAGACCACCAAGATTTTAGGAGTTGCCATCACTGCTACTGCACCATATAGTAATTCCTATACAACCCAAGACACCAATACGTTTTCTACATGTATGTATAACTTCAATGCAGGAATGCCTTTAGCACAGACCATGAAACCCTTTTGTGCGACAGATTAAGGCTCACCTTTCTGTTTTTCAGTATATAATCAGTGTGACTTGTCATGTTTAGGTCTCACATTTTTGTCACGTCTTGTTATACCTCTCTGGTTACAAGTAGCGTAACTGTCTTCCTTGGTGTCTTCATGAAACATAGCCCTCTGCAGTTTGTTTGCGTCTGTTATTATATCTTTATACTGCACAGCAGACATCCTGTTATCAACCATTGTGGTGTAGATCTGTGCACTGCGAGATAAATATCTGTCTACTAGCTTGGTTTTGGGCCAAATTCCCAGAAACAATGGTTGATGCTTTTTTTGATCTTCTCATGATCACAAATATGGCTATATCCCCAAGGACCCAACTTCTAGTTCTGGGCATATGCAGGGTTATATTTCATTGTCCTCATACGAATTGATAATTCAGTGCAAAAGAACATATGATTACTGGAATAATTATATTTTGGCGAAATTTGTTTTCCCGACAGGGTGTTGTACAAGGTCTACCTGTAGTGGACTCAAAGGATTCGCTAAAGTCCCTGGCTAGTTCGGAGTTTCCTACAGACATAAAGGTATCTACAGTTTCTTCAACCAATGTAGTTGAAAATAAGGCAGATAATATTGTCAGATCTGACGAGGTTACTGGGAAAACCAGCACAGATGGGACTGCTTCAACAGCTAGCAAAGGTGGTAGTCTGTCTCTTGATGCTTTAGCAAAAGCAAAGAAGGCACTACAAATCCAGAAAGAGCTTTCAGAAAAATTGAAGAAATTGCCTCAGGTGAATTTCTGATTCAGCAATTGTTGCATGGAATATATTTTTTCATTTCCTTCCTTTTTTCCGAGGTGAAGTCTATGTTGTCAGATTTTAAGCTTACATTTAGTGACTTCTTCCATGTAGTTAAATAAATCTGCTGGTTCAAGTTATGTTGCAACACCATCTGTGGCACCTTGTCAGACATCAGGGACATCCTCATCAATGGCAGCGGCATCAGCATTAAGTTCTGTTCCTTTGGCACCAACCACATCAGCTACAATGAAAGCTACAATGACTGCATCAACCAGCGTGCCTGCAACTACAGCAGCAGGAAATATGAAACTTGTCACTGGGATGGCTAGTCTTATGCCAGGGTATGCAAGTATTCCAAATTATGAAGCAGTGAAAAGAGCACAAGAGCTTGCAGCAAAACTAGGGTTTCATCAAGATCCTGAATTTATGCCATTGCTAAACATGTTTCCTGGACAAGTGCCTGATCAATTTGGTACTGCTGGCCAGCAGAAACCCGCAAAAGCTCCTGTTCTCCGTCTTGATGCTCAGGGTCGTGAAATAGATGAGCAGGGGAATGTAATTGACAAACCAAAAATTACAAACTTGAGCACTTTGAAGGTAAGAATATGAAATGAGATTATGCTTAAATGGCAGTTTTTCATTGCCAGCTGTGTTCTGTAGCTATAACAAAGTTTCACTGATCCTATTTAACACATGCTTCTGTAATCCCATTTAACACATGCTTCTGTAATGTTAAATCTTCAGGTGAACATAAACAAACAGAAAAAAGAAGCATTTCAAATTCTAAGGCCAGAATTTGATGAAGATCCCAATTCCAATCCCCATTTTGATCCAAAAATGGGTGTTAATAAAACAAAACTCTTAAGGCCTAAGAGGATGACATTTCAATTTGTTGAGGAAGGCAAATGGTCAAAGGAGGCAGAAATATTGAAATTTAAGGTGACACAGTTCCTAGGCTGCCTTCTTTTCATGGATCTGTTGATATTTCTTTTATGCCATTATTGATTTTAATACAATATTGTGGATTGAATGAATAGAGTCAATTTGGAGAAGCACAAGCAAAGGAGCTGAAGATCAAGCAAGCTCAGCTTGCCAAGGCAAAGGCTGAGCTTGATATTAATCCTAATCTGATTGAAGTGTCAGAAAGAGTTCCTACAAAAGAAGAGAAACCAAAGGATCCTATACCTGATGTTGAGTGGTGGTTAGTAATTATTATTTCCTTATTTTAGCTTTCATTGGAGCTGTATATTTTTATAAAATGGTTTTTGAATTTAATTTCTTGTTTGGCTAGGGATATTGTCCTTTTACCCTCTGGTAGCTACACTGATGTCACGGAAGGTGATTTTAAAGTGAAGATGGAAAAACTTACTATCTATGTGGAGCACCCTCAGCCAATTGAGCCTCCAGCTGAACCTCTTCCACCCCCACCCCAACCTTTAAAGCTGACTAAGAAGGAGCAGAAGAAATTGCGTACACAGCGGCGCCTTGCAAAGGAAAAAGATAGGCAGGAGATGATAAGGCAGGGTTTGATAGAGCCTCCAAAGCCAAAAGTAAAGATGAGCAATCTTATGAAGGTACTTGGTGCTGAAGCAACCCAGGATCCAACAAAGCTTGAAATGGAGATCCGCAGTGCTGCTGCTGAACGCGAACAAGCACATGTTGACAGAAATATTGCACGAAAACTCACCCCAGCCGAGCGCCGTGAAAAGAAAGAGAAAAAGCTTTTTGATGACCCAAATACTCTGGAAACAGTTGTTTCTGTCTACAAGATTACCGATCTTTCTCATCCACAAACACGCTTCAAAGTGGATATCAATGCCCAGGAGAATCGAATGACTGGTTGTGCTGTAATGTCTGATAGTATGAGTGTTGTAGTTGTAGAAGGAGGTAGCAAATCCATCAAAAGGTATGGGAAGTTGATGCTTCACCGGATCAATTGGGCTGCTGCTGTTGTGAAGGAAGAAGATGAAGAGGATGATGATGAACGCCCTATTAATAAATGCCAACTAGTTTGGCAGGGTAGTGTGGCCAAGTCATGTTTCAATAAATTTATGATTCAGCAGTGCAGAACTGAAGCAGCAGCACGGAAGTTCTTTGCTGATGCTGGGGTTGCACATTATTGGGATCTTGCCGTTAATTTTTCTGACGATCAAATTTCTTAGATAGTATATAAAGATAAGAGTATAGAATGGAGATGCAAAGACAGCTTATAAAAATGGTTGAGCAAGCTTTCCGGAAAATGTTTCGAGAAAAGAACATATGTGACGTTATTGGTAAGTGGTTAAGTAATTGGCATACAAGTGGGTGCTTATGAGTCTCTTGGCTCATGATTAAATCTGTTCAATCTTTCCACTCTGAACTTTCTATCTGGTGTGCTGACGAATCGTCATGCTCTTGAGATCCAGCTGTTGGTGGTCGAATACAATAGGAGGATTGATTGTTGAGGTCTTCCATGAGTTTCTATTGTACTGATGGGGAATGCAACATATTAAGTGGCAGGTATGCTGTTAATTTAAGCTTTTGAAGAGTGAAACTCTTCCTTCTAGATGTTCACACAACGGGATGCAGCTAGCAGCCTAGCATACTTTGGCTTGAACTTTTCTTGAAAAAGAACTAGAAAATGGAAATATTATTATAGTTTTGATAGGTTCAAGCTTTTCTATATGCAAGGTTCTCACAAGAGTGTCTTAAGACCCATGGATAGCAATAAGAAAATACACTGGTTAGAATTGCAAGCTTCACATTGGGTAGGCATATTTGTCTTTGAAGTTTGAACTCTTTGCAGAAAAGAAACATGTATTACCTAAATATTTGTAAGCCAGAGATCATCTATCTATTGTATGGTACTCAGGCATATGCCACTATTTTCTACATGTTAATGCATTTAATCTTCATATCTATGCAATTCTCTGAATCAGGCAGTACTCTGTACCTGTGGACCGTGTAGAAGATGGTCCATCTCAGGCTTCCAATTCTAATTTCATAAATATTATTTAGTTTGTTTGTGTTCAGTGAGCAGGCCTATTGCATAGCTTCTTTGTATCCTTTCTTGCTTGCAATCATATCAATGATTTGAGATAGCTAAGAATTGCTTAGTCGTCTACTATTTTTTAAAATGTTTCCTTGAACAACTGTCTCAAGAGAAGGCAACCCACAGCCGTTTTTAATATACATATTAAAGATTCGTTTACATCTTTTTCTTCTTGTTCCATAAACAGTGAATTCCTTGATCCATGTTTCAAATTAGTCTCGCTTGGTTTCCAAGTTTTGACCGACTTGTATGATTCATATGTTTATGCCATGGAGGATACGATTATGACTTCTTATTCACAAGTGGAAATGTATTAGATAGGTTTAAGTCCTGCTAAGGCCCCCACTTATTTACTGCCAACTTTTTTAAGCTGTTTTTCTTCTTCATTTTTGTATACTTGTTTGTTCAATTGTCATTGCAGTCTCCTATTCACTCCTATCTTGCTTACTGCTTTCAAGCATCCTCAAAGTACCTCTGGCCTTTATAATATCATTGCATGTTAAAATGACTTAGATTAGTTTATATCCTTATTGCGCTGAGAGGTGCATTCTATAGCCCAGCATGAGGGAGATTTGTAGTATCTGTGTCTAATGCTGAGCTGACATGTGGTATTTAAAAAAACTAAAATTATAATAACCAACAGATATTTCAATGTCAGTCCTAAATAAGAAATAAAATATGTTCGCACCTAAAAAAAGATTGAAAATAAACAAATCAAATCTGTAAACAATTGTCTAAAATCAGATCTTTTATTTTCCTTCTATCTTTTAAGAAATTTATTGCAATTGCTTCCTGCAAAACATTAAAAGTGCAATGTGACTATAAAAGTTTGGCCTAGTTGTAAAGGTTTCCATCTACATACCTTTTCGATAGCCTTTTGACTTCATTTAATTGAGTTATGTGTGCACATGAAATCATATGCTACCCAGGTTGTGGTGTTGAAATGGTTAGTGGGACTCCTGGCTTCCCTCTAGAAATAGTTTTTATCAAGTTTTAATGTCTCAGAAATGCAATGCTAGTTTAAAGTAAGAGGCCAAAAGTATAAGTATTAATGAAAATGATTTGATAGATTTCCGAACCTGTTTTATCACACTAACATAGATCCATCTTAACCCAGATCTATTAAATGCCAAGGGGGATCAAGAGACTCTCTAACTGAAATCTGTTAAATGGCAACAAGATCTCTCTCTCTCTCTCTCTCTCTCTCTCTATATATATATATATATATTGTGCATATTTGATTTCGGCAACTAGATAAAAGTTGAATTTTCGGATGAAATTTGGATAAAACCCACTATCGTTTTTGTCCATATATATATATGTATTTCAAGATTTTCAAAATATAAGATTATATATATATATATATATATATATATATATATTAACTTCAAGAAAAAATTCCATGCCCTCTTCAAACAATATGATATTTGATCAAATCCATTGCCCTCAGTAAACATTATGAATCATGATAGAATCTGATGCCATCATTAAACATATATTATACGAATCATTGAATCATGATAAAATCGTATGCCTGCTACCAAATCTACTAGACAGTAGACTGCTACTAGGTGTCTAAGACTGAACTATTCATGCAGGTTGGTGAACCGTCTGCTGGTCATGTACTGGCAATTTTAATGATTTATCATATCTGTTATCTAGCATCTATTGCAGCTTTGCAGGTCACGCATTAGACTAGATGAAACTTTGATGGTCTTTGACCTGTATCAGGCCATGAGGCTTCGGTTGTTGGTTTGATTTCCCGAGTGACTTAACATGTGTAGCAGTTTGCAGACAAGAACTTTGAGCATCAGGGGTGGTGGAAGAAGGGGTTGAAAGAGGTTGGGTGAGAGAGATGATATGGTAGAAGGGAAGGAACTAAATGTGATAAGATTAGGGTTTAGCTTTTAGCTTTTTATTGTTATTTTTAGTTTTCTATTTTTTTTTTAATATATACAGGAAAAAAACTAATCTAATGGAAAAATTCCATTTTGGATCATTGAGTATGCTGAATGCTCTCTTAAACTATTCAATTATTTTGGGTTCGAATCAGCAGAACTTATTTGCTGAACTAAAATGAATTCGAATTTTCAATTGAGATTTGCTGATTTTTGAACTAGAATGTTGAAATTCGGTGAATCTTGTTACCTGGTGTGTGTGTTATATATATATGGCCTTTTTCCCAAGGAAAACCTCGTGGGATCTCCCCTCTTTCTTGGAATACTTGGATGGAGGGCATCTCAACTGCCAGCCACAACAGTTGCTGGTAACTTGAGGGACTTGACCAGATTTGAACCTGTGACCTAAGGCCTTCTTGTTGGCAACATGCCTTGGGTGGATTGTTCAACTGATTGAGCTTTTATCCCTGGGGCCCAAAATGTTTGGAAACAAGTCATGTTTGGTCAACTATATTGGGACATCATCCAAGTGAAGCAGGGGTCCCATAGGGTATACCCTTTATGTGCACCTCGAACGTGTTCTTGGATGTGCTTAAAGACCCCCGTCTTTCTTGTTGGAACAAACCTCAATGAGATTTGAACCTGGATGGGCAAGGGAAAAGTCTTTTTGTGTTCCCATGACACCACATGCTTCTGTGCAAATTTCGGAAAATCTTGGTATCTAGTGTGTGTCTATATATACAGCCTTTTTTATGTGGGTAGGAGTGTTGCATGAAGAACATGTGAAGTAATGGACGTCTCCACCCACCTAGGCCATAGAGCGCCTCGCTTTTCTTGGTGCAATTAGTAGTCTTTAACTTGTAGATTTTATAAAATATAGAGGGGACCTCATATTCCGTGGTAGGATCCAAAGACTAAAGGCACACTTATGATAACATACAGTATTTTCCGTTTGCTCTTATTTCACCAGTTAATGTTTTTCTGAGATAACCATAGAAACAATAGCAACTATAGCCCCTAAGACATGGCACTAGAAGCCTAGCCAGCTGAAGGTTCTATTTAGGCTAATTGTGCCGAGGGAAGCTAGGTGCTCTGCATGGGTGGGGGGAGATGTTCATTACTTTGTGCGTGTCTTTGTGTAATGCTCCTAACCACATTAAAATAGGTTGACTGTGTGTGTGTGTATTTATTAACATAGATCCATCTTAATTCCGGATCTATTAAGTATTGAAAGGTTTGTACCTCAAACATTTTTTTTTTCGTATCTTGGTTGGGATACAGAGAGAGCAAGTTGTGCTGTGCATATAGGGTATTGCTCAGGAGAATTTTAATGAGCAATTTTCCAGTGGGAGTTGAGACTCCAGGAGAATGCAGACAGAGTATGTCCAACAAAACTGCCAATAATCTAAACTTCAAAGCACTTTAAATTATAACTTGCATTGTTTAGTTGAATGTGCCAAAGGCTACATAGTAACTTTGATATTAAATATCCATTCTATGCATCAAACAAGCACAGCACAGCACACATTTACAATAACAGGAAAGGAAACATGGCTTCTGTTCTTCCGAATCGTAGATGCCTGGCTGTTTTTCATTCAGCTATATTCTTTAGCTACATTCTACTATTTTTTTTCCATGAAATCATGAAGCTATCAAATAAACTTTCGTCTAACGTGCATCTGAACTAACAAGTTTCTATAGATAATGCTTTCCAGTCGACTACAAATAACTGCATTTCTAGAAAAAGGGTTGAATATTGTTAGCTACAAGAGATTAACAAAGAAGCTAAGATGTCCTCGCAGTATATGTTTTTTGCTAAAGAAATGTATTATAGTAGCAAAGTTTACCATTGTTGTTACATTCAAGCACAGCAGGGCTCAGGGTTTCAGTTTCCCTGTTAAGCCAGACCGTGACTAAACTTGAGCATAATACTTCTACTGAACTTCCAAACTTTAACAGAATTGTTAAATTTCTGAACTTCAACAAGATTTGAATAACCTGAGACATCCATATCCACTTAGACTTCTAAATACAGCCGGCCCTGTATTATGGCCTCTTAATACATACACAAAAACAGATTTTCAGATTCACAAAATTGGGCTTGACTAGTCATAGGAAAGATAACTCAGAAGTTCTATCTGGACCTGGATGGGCCTGAACAACACTGATGAACTGGAGATGCCTCGACTCTCCCAGGAATCTTGTTCAAAGGCCCTGCTGAACAGCATAAGGGGGTCCTTCCTCTCTCCTGAAAATTCTGGCTCTTATGTAGGCCACATCGATTTGGATTTGATGGATCATGGATGTTAGGGCTGTACATCCTCTTTTGAATGGTTAAACTGTTGTGCTTGCTATTCACATTCAGGAGTTCACTCAGGCTAGCTTCCACTTCACATTTTCTTCTCTGCTGCCACTGTACTGTCTGTCTCCCTTTTGCCTCAACATTCTGCAACACAACAGAGGCCCGATGCCATTTATCATGATCCATTTCAAGCCCAATGTGTTTCGTCCCTGCATTCACCTAGAGCTGTTTCAATGGCGTCCAGATGTGGCACGATCTCACTCCAAAGCCCTTTGTTTACATCCTGCATTCGCTCCAGAGTGATGGCTGGAGCCTTCATGTTCCTTCCCCAACCTCTTGCTTGAGAGGAGGGTCGATAAATCATCTGGAGGCACCTTGCCTTGTGTGCCCAACTCTACTCACACTGGAAATGCCTGGAGTCTCCCTGATCCTCATTGTAATTCGATATGATGTTAGATCTTATGAGGATCCACCCCAAGCATTCATTAATGCTTTGATTTGGACCCCTGAGCATTCGTCAACGCTTGCATTAGACTTGATCATACTTGAATCCCCCATCTGTCTATAGCCTTATTCACCAACCAATCAGCCACATTGTTGGCTAATCTTTTGGTGTAGTCCACTCAATCCTGCCTTCTAGGAACCATTCTGGACATTGTGCTCTTCCATTAAGGATGTCAAGAAGATTTTTTAGTGTCCCCTTCCTCCACCTCAGTGGCCTGGAAGCCTTGGGATTTACACAACAGGACACATATTATCAGTACTTCCATATCAGCCTGATTGTTTGAGGATTTACTATGATATTTGGGGAATACAAAACTAATCTGCTGTTGCTGTTCCCTAGGATCCCTTCAACACCTTTCTGGCCAGGGTTGCCTCTTGCAGCCTTATTAAAGTTCAATTTGTCTATTCAACTTGATGGGACTCATAGCTGAGAGCTATAGGTGGGTCTCTTAATGTCTGTCCCTAAGAGAACTGGAGCTCTGATTTTGCTGAAGCTCCCACCTCTTGACCATTTTATCTTCTTGGGAGGAGATAAATCTCAAGTCTTCTTTTCTGAGCTGAACTTTTACAGTTCCTTTGATTACTTTTTGAGTAGAATTTCAGGTTCTTTCTATTGACATTGTCTCTTCGTCAAAGTTCGTTTTGTTTCTAGCCTTCTACCCCAAAAGATGAAGCCAGGACTAATGCTCCAAAGTTTTTTGATAACTCCCATTTTCCTTGGAGTCTTTGGCCACCTGCAGAAAGGAAAGCCCATAGTGGCCGGATTTCCAATTGGCGGTGAATAAGATTGTGGTCTGAAGATTCATTCTCCTTTTGCCACCAACTATGGGTAATCTGAGATTTTTGGCCACACTCCAGTGTTCCACATTTTTTCCATGATTTGAACTTTGAAATTTGATTCCTTTCTTTTAGAGCTAGGGTATAACCCTCCTTTAGAGAGTACATACCTTTTGAATCTGGGTTCCAGTGAAGACAATCTTCTTCTCTGGAACCTGTCTATACTTGGAGCTTCTTTGACCTCTGTGACTTCCACAGAGGTTACAGAGACTGGCCAGGATTGGGTCTTTGCATTTGAGTACTGCTATACAGTATGGATCCCTTGGCATTCTTTTCCCAAGGAAAACCTTGTGAGGAAGCCCAAGGGATGCTTTCCCACATTCGTGGATGGCTTCCCTAGTACCCATTAGTGCACCTTGGTTTTTAAAACCGGAATGGTTCATTATCAGACCGCCCAACCGGCCGAGCGGATGGCTGGCCAAGTTGAACCGTCCTTCAACTTTGCTTGGTGACCGGTTTGGTATCGAACCAGCCGAGTCGAAGCCGGTTCAATACCAAACCAGTTGAACCGTCAGGTTCTGTGCCTGCTCGTCCGGTTGGATGCCAGATCCACAGAATTGATGGTTGCTGAATTGATGGATTTTCTCAAGGACAATATACAGATGTTCTCTTTTAGGTGGCTTGCAAGGAATAACGGTTTATCTTTTCCTTATAAATGTAAGGGTTGATAATAATTACAGCTGATATGTTTCCAAACATAAAGAAAAATGGTTTATTTCTCTTAGAGAAAATAATTTAGACAAAAAAACAAAACAACATCAATGGAAAAGCCATGGTTCATGATTTTATATCAAAAGAATCAGCCCATATCTTCTTTCCTCTGTAGAGCTTTAGTCCGTAGGTATTCATAATTGAAATATACAGGAATACTTGCAGATAATAACCAGCAATTAATAACTGCCAAATTGTTCAGCTGGCCCTTTTTTTCTCCCCTTTCCCTTGCTTTGGTTTTCCATAACATGTATCGAATTTGTAAATCAGGTTACATATGACCCTGGGAATTATCCACCAACCTTAGCTAAGATTTTTCTACTGTTAGGGTTCAAAAGTGATTGACATGGATGTTTCTATTGGATTACCAAATTGTGAAACTCTATCAATCCTTAAAAATAACAATTAAGGGCCTAGATACAGCCTTTTAAAAGCATAGCCTATTCCATAACAGGCTGCACATTTTTGAAGTTCTGGATGGTAGAATTAACATGTTTTATGGACTGTAGAGGCCATTTGGAGCCTCACTGATTATGTATTTTGTTGCTGATACGTATTGCTCTCGTTGCCATTTTGATATATACACCCTTACATGGTATACGGATGAGCAAACTTTGCATGTTTTGTCTCTAATGGTTTGGAATCACGGTTCGAAAGCTTTAATATAATTTTTTTTCATTAAAATTTAATTATTTAATGTATTTTTAATTGAACCGAGTCGTTGAAATCAAACCGGTCCGAGTCGATATCCGAGTTGGTAGGTGACCGTGTCGATGTCCGGTTCCGGTTTTAAAAACTATGCAGACTAGTGTGCCTGGCCCAGGGGGGTTCAAACCTGGCACCTGCTGGCATTGAACCAGTCAAATGCCCAGCAACATTGGTGACAACCAGTTGATCTAATCCCTTGGGCTAGATCCCATTGCATTTTATACGGTTTTTAGACCAATAATCTTTTTCCTTAATCCATGCATAGTTTATCATTGCTGAGCTAATCCTCTGATGAATCTGGGTATTCCTCGGGGCCTGGAAGCCCGGCCTAAGCATCCTCGGGGTAATAATTTTGGAAATGATTTTGTTAACTGTATTTTAAAGAGAAACGGGCAGAGGCAATTGAAGTCACAAGCATCCTTCTTTGGGAATTAAGGCCATGAATTTGGAATTGAGGGATTTCAAGATTTTGCCCGACAGTCTGGACTCTTCAATGGCCTCAAGAATGTCCTTTGCTGATTCATGCCATGCTTTTGTAAATGAAACATCCGAAAATCTATCAGGGCCCATGCCCTATTTTTTTCCTTGGAAAAGATCACTTTTTTAAGCTCCCTTGCTGAGGCGAGGGCCAATAGTTTTCTGTTTTCTGCTTCTAATATGACTTTGTGGGTAAGAGCTATCAAGGCATCTTGATCTTGCTGAGAAATATTGACCTGGTTCTGAAAGTTGGTTGTCAGAGAAAGCTTCTGATTCTGTCTTGATTGACTTTTGGGCTTCAACTTTTTACCTCTGCTGAGTTTTAAATCTTGAAGATTATATTTCTTGCATGGCATTTCTAAGTGGGTTTGTGGAAGAAAGTATACTGGACTTTTGTTGCGGATATATTGTCTCTTAGGAATACTGAATCCAGGTCATTACGTGCTTTTGTCTGCTTGATTTTCTTCAGATAATCCTTGGCTTTCCTAGCTGATTGAATTTCTAACATTTCCTGTTTCAAATTTTCCTCTGATGGAAGATACTGCTTAAAGATCTTTGGTTCCTTTCCTTAAACCATATTTTCAGATATTGAAGACTCCTGTACAAAATAAACATCTTTGTTCCTCACATCCAATTTAGACTTTTCCACAGTGACTGAATGTTTGGTCCCAGATGTTGGTGGGTAAACCACACGGTTTCAAGATGATCTTGCCGTTCCATTTATGCCTAGATCCTAAATTTTTTCCAAGGCGTTCAAGTTGAACACTCTCGCTAAGCTACCAATCCAGAGCCTTTCTAATGTTTGGTAATGGCTGCATTTCTCCTGGGTGGCTCGAAAATCTGGAAGGGTTGAAGGATTAGAATTGGCCATAAATGGATTTATTGGTGCAATCTCAGATGTGGGTTATTGTAAGAACAATCCCAGTTTCTTCTCGGAAACTGATTATATTGGAGAAGCAGTAAATAACGAATTAGTCATTGAGTATGTGCATCTTCAAGGATTGAGATAGAGTCATGGATTGGATAAAGTTGGTCATGATGAGAACACTTCCATGATGCCAAGACCCCAATAACTTTCTCATGGTTATGTTCTATATGTTGCTTTGGTTTAGTAGAAAGGATGTGACATCTATTCTTTATATGTACATATAAAATGGTTTGCTAAAGGTTCCCGAGCAAATGTTATGGTAGACATGAGCACAATGAAAGCCAGTAAGAGGCACACTTTGAACTGAATGTCTAATGCATACTTGTTGAAGCTTAGTCTAAGAGCATTTTTGTTTGCTAAGTTTGTACATGGGCAAGAAGCATACAGAATAGCTCGGAGAACATGAAATCTTAACCCGATGGCCATTTCTGTCGATTTCGAGTTTTGCATAATATTGTTGTTAAAGTATACAAGGAGAACCAATAGTCCTTTCTCTCTTCATGTTTTAACTTGATAGTTCTAGTAAACTGCTTTGGCAATTTATATTCTGTATGCACTCGGTGACTCATTCAAGAGGGTGTTTTTTTCCTGATAATTTATGTTGCCGAGCTTGGTAATCACCTTGGTTATTTTATAGGCTTTTGAATTGTAGACTCTGATTATTAAAGGGTGGAGTTGCAAGAAACCCTTCAGGTCTAAGTCAGTCTTTAGATGGCTTGAATTGATGAACTATTAGAGTCATTGAACACTCTAATACTCTCTTCTGTGGACAATACAGTCACAACTGATATAGTAACTCTCATTGATATTTTAACCTGTTTACAAGATTCACATGACAAAATTGAATTTCTCTAGCTTGAATCACAATTCCAACAAGAAGAAATACAACAAAAGAATCATCATTCTAAATTAGTCCTTGTTCAAAACAATTCTCTTTTTGAATTTGAGAATGATTCCTATCAGCAGCCAGAGCAATTCAGTGAGCGAACTTCATATACGAGTGCAGATGAAGATGAAGTTGTGCATGAACAAGTTCAACTTTTTCTTTCCAAGCCAATCATTAAACCTCGGGAAGAAATCAGATACAATAAACACAAAACACGTATCGGATATGAAAAGAAAGTGACCTTTCATATTCCGGATTACACCAAACCAATCCAGTTCCAAAGCGCTGGATTGCTTTGAGAAAGTTTGTATTCACCTGCTCCAGTTTAATAACAGATTCTGAAATGCCAACATTGTGAGCGAGTTGGCCACTTGGAAGATTAGTGTTTTGATCTTCATCCTTGTGAGCATTGTGGAAAGCATAATCATCCTTTAGATAGATGTTCCAAACACAAGACAACTGTAGGAGTAAAGAACCACTATGGATGGATCACTTCTTGGCAATGGTCATCAGTCATACCGAAAAATTCTTTCTCGAGTATTGATTTATCTTGCAGTGGATAGATTTTCATCCTCTCACCTTGTGCTTGATAAGGGGGATACCATCAACGATTGACAGTCAAAGCTTCAAGTTTCGAAGTCCTATCAATCAAGCAGGAACAAGCAAGTGTGATTGGTTTGTGGTTTTCCTTAAACCCCCACTTAGTAGAAGACTTATAACTTCTGCTAGACAACAGTTTCTGGTTTTCCTTAAACTTTCATTTAGTAGAAGACTTACAGTTTCTGCTAGAGAACAGTTCTGGTCATCTTTAAACTAGCATTCGAGAGCACTTCCAATTAGCAGATGACATAAACTTCTAGCTAACTTAGGAAATGTTTTGGGAACCAATCAGACTTAGAGCTAAGTTCCAGGGTTTGTGGTCTACTTTAAACCGCCACCACCATTTAGTAGAAGACATCAACTTCTGCTAGCCTTTTGGTTTGTGATCATCCCAAAACCCCACCAGATTTAGGGAGCACATTCAACCATTGGCAGCTGTCCACTTTGAGATTTCAGCTGTCCACTTTGAGATTTCAGCTGTCCACTTCTAGATTTCAGCTCTCTTCTTGGACTCACATACACCCCTTTGGATTAAGGGGGAAGGTTGGAAACCTAATCTGGTAGGGTTATTGTATTAGTCACTTGAGAATGAATATGGATCGTCAACTGATAGTAATGGTCATCGGAAGTCGAAGAGACCTCTTGGAAGACGAATCCAAAGGTCATTGACATGTATTTATATGTGTATCATATTAATGAAAAAACATTTCACGTTTATCTCAATTCGTGTGCATTCTAACAATTATAACCATAAACTGCAGTTTTCATATGAATTCATTTGATGTCATCACAATCAAGATGTATTACATAGATACGGAGTCATCGATACTATAGGTGGGAATGCTAATGGAAAGTACAAAATAGGGTAGATACTAGAACTGTAGATGAAAAGATCTCATAGTTCGTCATTGTTGGTAGTTCTCCATGTCAGAATCATCAAAATCACCATCACTGCCACTGCTCACTCCTTCGTCTTGCTCCTCGTCCTCCTCTATATCCAATCCAAAATCTGCATCTGCTGGTGTGGAGGATGATCCCTTAAGAGGATCATCATCATCAACAGTGACTGGTTCTAGCACCAATTCATTAAGATCCAAGTTGGCTAATGCTGACTCAACTCTTCTGTCCAAACCCATATCATTGGAAAACACATCCCACATTTTTGTCTTCATAAAGAAAAATCACTTTTTAAGAGTCCTCATGGGTCTTTTTTCATGTCTTGGTGTTGGACACATCTAGAGCATGTGTTCGACATGTGTTTGGCACCTGTCCTGTTTTAGGACATGTGCCAAACACGTGTTGGCCATGTGTCCTAGCTTGTCATGTGTTCAACATGCAGGGACGTATCCTGTTACTTAGGCTAACACCTAAATATTCTTTAGAATGCATATCTGATTATTCCCCCTTTAATTCTTGCCACTTCATCATCACTTTGAACACACAAGAATTACAACTAATAGCAGGTGGCAGCTACCAGTGGTTTGTCACAAGTTCAAGATATGCTGTTTTATTACATGCATACTCATTAAATGGCTTAACACTGTTAGGGAGCTGAACTTGTCTATGGCAAACCAGAGTGTCAATTCTTCTTAACAGAAAAACTTTCCATGGTTCATTATTCCATCATTAATAAAACTTACAGAAACACAACCATAATACATACTTTAGACGGTGGATATTGTACATGTCTAAACATAACTAGAAATCACAAGGTCCTTAAGAACCAATGCAAGGTTGTCCAGCCCACCTTCAATCAACTTTTCTTGAAATAGTCTCGTGATCTTTTCTTGGTGCTCCTGATGATGAGTGAAATGCTCACCTGAAATTCGTAGAGCACAATAATATCTTACAAAGTTTAACCCAAAAACAAAGTGACTATGCATTATGTACAATTAGGGAAGCCTGCACACTAAAAACCAATTCACATAGTTGGAAGAGAAATGAATGCTACCTGGGAATGGACAAAATTTGAAGGAGTTATTTTGAGAAATACTTCATACAAATATGCATTATGTACAATTAGGGAAGCCTGCACACTAAAAACCAATTCACAGAGTTGGAAGAGAAATGAATGCTACCTGGGAATGGACAAAATTTGAAGGAGTTGTTTTGAGAAATACTTCATACAAATATCATGGACAGCAGACATTTAGGGCATTTAGAAAACATTCTTACCTTAACGGGTGTTCAACTGAAAATTTGACACCTAAAGCTCATGTTTTCCTAGTTTTATAATGCAGAGAAATCATACATCCTAGGAGTTGGCCTTGTGTTATCATAGTTGCAGCCCATTGCAGAAGTACCCTGCAGACACTGGTTTTCCTATAAGATCTGAACATCTGTGATGAATGTATTTATTTTTCAGCAATCTTTGCCAGGCTTCATCAAATGGACAATAACTAGGGGACATTCTCTGGAAGAAAGAAGTCCACTGGGGGACTCAGGGGGAGAGGGACTGAATTCCAGGACTCCACTTTTTGGGACTTGTCCAGACCAAAGAAGGATGAACCTAGCAAATAATCACTATAAACATCAATTTCACATATTTCTAGTACCTGCTAAACAGAGCTTTCAGATAACAATTGCCAGCTATAGCAGTACTTGTGGTTGCTTAGATTTATTATCAGCTAATGAATAATTAAAGCAAGGGATCATCTTTCTAACAGCCAATTGAAGACTGGCCAGCTATGTGCAATTATCAGAAGTGATAGAAAAAAATTGCATGGCCAAGTCAATAAAAAATACAAAAACATTCCAAATAATCATGCAAACGCCTTACCATGACTCAATGTTGGTTGAGTCAGTGGAATTGATGCTTCTTTACAGCTCGATCAATTGAGTAGTTTAACAGAAATTTTAAAGCCGATAAAATCCAGTTGACCACAATGAATAATATAAAAGCAACATGGATGATTTCATATTCCAAACCTGTGATTGGAATGGATACTGTATATTCTTCTTTGTAACTCGAGAGGCAGCAATAATGACGCACATTGTGCTGCTGGTGTGCAGACAAAGTTATCAATTGCTATTGGAAAATGCAGGTGGGTGAGAGGAGTAATAAAGAAAACCATGGCATATCTAGACAGGGGTTATTGATAACCAATGTAAAATCTAGGTGGTTTAGAGGAACACTACAGAAATCTGGTCTTATCCAGCCATGGGTCATTTGTGCTGCATATTATGTTGTGGAATTGTGCTTATGCTTGGAAAGCCAAGCATATCCAACATATTGTGTCATCTTTGAAAGCCCAAACTAATTTCATTGAAAATATAACGCATCTTGTTGGCACAGTGGGCATGGTGCAGAGTACAACACGGAGCCCTGAAACTCCTTTGATGATGTGATCCACTATGCTCCCATTGAATTATATACACTTAAAAACACAATGTGTAGGGAGGGAGGTGTTCATGAGTTTAAGATTCTCAGACATCCACAACTCTTGATCCTTTCAAATTAAGCCCTCGCATAGATGCAATGAGTCCATCATTAGTAGGGCACAACTCACTCTTCATAGGATGCAAAGGCAGGATAGCAAAATTTGAATTGTGGGCTAAAACTCTTATAATTTGTCTCAAGTTTAGAGGTGAGGCGAATGAATAGGCTTTCATCATGCTATTAGAGCTGAACTAATAGGCTTTAATTGCATCCGATCAAAAACTAACCATAGGCTGATCATAAATTTTCTTAAGCAACTAGTTTAATACAAATCTATAATGAAAAGAATGAAGATCTCTCCATTTGTAGGAAGCGAGTAGGCAACATACATCGATCCGAGTAGGTAACGTAAATCGATCTATAACAATATTTGTATGGTCTGTTTTCCATAGTAAAGTCTTACTGGCATATTTGTGCTCTGTTTTCCATATTAAAGTTCTTAGAGTGGCTGGGGATATTTGTGCCTTTGGCTCTCAATAATACCAGCTGACATTGAAATAAAACATACAAAGAGACATGCGTACTTATGCAAAATGACCTACATGGTAAATGGGCCTCCGTTCATTCCAACAAATATAGTTTTAGGTGTCACCTACAGTACTACAACAATATTTGTATGGTATGTTTTCCATAATAAAATCTTAGTATGTCATATTTGTAGGCTCTGTTTTCCATATTAAAATTCTTATACTGGTTGGCAATATTTGTGACTTTGGCTCTCAATACTACCAATCGACATCAAAATAAAACATACAAAGAGACATGCATACTATGAAAAATCACCTACATAATATATGGGGCTCCGATCATTCCAACAAATATAGTTTTAGGTGTCACCTATATAGTATATGGGGCTCAATATAGTGAGGTGAGCATGTGGATTTGTATGTTTGATGTTATGCTAATTTTCTCTTGTCAATCGCGGGTTTACCATAGGTGGTTTATGGTGGCACACAGTTTTAGCTCATTGTATTCATGTGAAGGAAGTCTATTTAAGTGGCTTATGGTCTTTATTGTGAAGTGCCTCAAGTGGTATATGTTGCCTGTATTGTCAAAGGATAATAGACATCTATTGTAAGATGGTTTTCTTGATTAAGGGTTTTCAAGGTAATTGTTGGTGTTCTTTGTTATGTCGATGCTTGTTATTATGTTGCTTTGGCTTTCCAATGATTTTAATATGGTATCAGAAGAGCCCACAGCCCACACAGACTCTTTCACGAGAGTTGTTTGAGAATGGGAGCTATGGAAAGAGGGAGCATAGTTCATTAGGGCAAAATTTGATGTAGAGGGAAGGGATTTTGGAAAGCATGAGTGGTTTGATGAAAGTAACAATGAATTTGTAGTTGTTTGTTGTCGTTGGGTCCATCCTTCACATTGCAAAGGAGAAAGTCTTCATTGGAGAAGTCCTTGCATTGTGGGGACGAGATTCCGTCGGTTGAAGCAAGCATTGGTGGAAGCACACAAAGGACTCCAAGTGGAACGATGCGAATAAATCACGTAAAAATACCTTGATTTAGGGATTTATCTATGTAAGGTTGGGAATATACTTTAGGTAGAGTTAAGAGGGGCAGTAGGAATAATCTCAGATTCTTGGATGGGAATATGCTATATTTTTTTGTTTTTTTAGTATCTTATTCCCTGCCTATCTCGAAAGGGGGGATTGTTAGGTTAATTTTCACTAGGTCAAGAGTGGGTTTATTGTAGGGGACTTTATCCCAAGTCAAGTTTAAAGGGGGGATTGTTAGGTTAATCTTCATGTGGGCAAGATTGGGTTTATTGTAGGGGAGTTTTTGCATGTGGTATTCATGCAAAGGAAGCCTATTTAAGTGACTTAATTATTTCCATTGTAATGTAACTCAAGTTGTCGGTCTTGGCCGTATTGAGGAAGGATAATATACATCTACTGGAAGCTAGTTTTTTTGTTTAAGGGTTTCCAGGTTAAATCTTGGTGTTCTTTGTTATGTGCATGCTTGTTATTATGTTGTTTAGCCTCTCTAGTGATTTTAATATTGGAATTGATTCGTTGACCCTTAATGACCTCTAATGGAACATTGAAAAAGGGCAATTTTTTAGCCAATACCTTTTCGAAGCAATTTATGTATACATTCAGAATTTGAATGTTTCATCCTTGTTGCAGTAGCAAATATTGAGGCATCAAATCGAGAACTTGATGTAAGTTTCTTTGGTGAATCAAAATCTGATTGTAGAGTTTTAGACATTGTCTCCCACAAGATTCTCACTATGAGCAAAGGAAGGAAATGGAGAATAACATACACAATCAACAAATCCAACAGTGATTCATACAAGCAATGTCCTCATTTTATTGGTGATTTAGAATGCGTTGATGTTTTGGTGCTTGAGTGCTCCTATTCGAACGTTGTACAAACATTCTAATCTAGTGACGATTGTAGCCTCACATTGCTCCAGTTGTCTCATTGCCCAACTATTCACCCTTCCACTAGCCATCCTCCTTGATTTCACTCTTTCTTCTATTTATTCCTCCAACTGTCTAAGTGCTCAAACTTTTGCCTTTATCTTCTTCAATGACAATTTTACCATGCCACCACTATGTGAATGTCTTCTCTACCTCTTCTTTTCACATTTAGGTTGTCTATGTTTCTCCACGCCACAATGTTCTCCTATTGATGTAATCTTCTTCTCTTTGTTGATGTTTGCAATCTTTTTGTTGACAATTGAACTCATTGTTGATGCTAGCCCTTGCTAACTCTTTGTGGACTATGTGAATTCATTGGCGATTTTAGCATGTACCAACTCTTGTTGGCCATTCTATCATTGACGAGAGGTACGTGGATGGCGTTGTAGTTGAAGAGAGGTACATTGACAATTGTTGTTGATGAGAGGTATGTTGATGGCCTTCTTGTTAAGTCTACAATTGATGAGGGGTATGGTGATGCTCTTCTTGTTGACCACCTTTCGCTTCCTTGAAATGGACAAGCATACTCATTTGATAATCTCCCCTTGCTAGAAAAACAATGCACATTCTTGTGCAGATTTGAAATCCTCAACCTTTTTTAAATGCCTTTTCCTTACCTAGTTTTTTGAATTTAGTGTTAGAAATCTGAGTGTATTCTCCATTGGAAGATTAAACATTGTGTGTGCTCACCATTTCTTGTCTTCATTACCTTCTTATCTAACACTTGAGCAATCTTCTTGGGCTACTACCTTAACCTATGAACTTGACAATCAATACTTGGTGTTCTCATCAACTTTGTCTCCTTTTGCATCCTCTGCATCATTTTGTCACACTCGTACAAATTTGCCATATTGAAATATAATTGATATACCCAATTTTATTTCTCTCGTACTAATACAAATTTACCATGTTGAAATATAATGGATATACACAACTCAACCAACAATTCAATTCATAAGCATTACTCCCAAACCTCTTTGGATTCTGCAAGGGCTATCTTCTTCTCATTCATTTTGTTACAACTACCCTTTGGGTAATGATCTTTCTTCAAATGAAAGATATATTGGTCTCTAATTTGAAAAGTTTTAGTTCTTTGATTTACATCAACTTTGTCCATATACTTAGTGTAAACTTTTATAGCATAAACATCTTGGATTAACCAACCAATACTGTAACCTTCAGATCGAACCGAATGAGAAAATACACATTTTATGCTATATAAAAATCCACAAGAACTCTGATAGAACAACCACACACAATAATCACAAAAAAAATATTCTAAAGGAGATTATGTGGAAAGATGAACCAACAAACTCCTATAGTTATATTTATAAAGAAATACAAAATTAGTATAGGATTTCTTATCTCAAATCTTAGTTGATTTCTCTCTGGCTATACGGACTAGGTTGCTTGTATGATTTCACTGCTGTCGATCGAGGCTGTACTTTTGTATGGATCGTACCGTATTCTCAGTTGTATGAACCAGGTTCCTTGGGAGATATGCTATCTCTTTCAAATGATGAGGTCTTGGCCATAACTTGGCCCCTCACTCTTCCTTTTGCCCTAGCTCAACTCTTCTTGGAGGAAGTCGACTTTTTCCCTTTTACAAATCAACTTATGTTGAATAGAGACCCCAAACATCCTTTTATACTCGATGTGGGTCCATGTGAAGAGTTGAGAAATAATTTTAGCCATTGCATCCAAATCTTGATCAATGGTCGAGACTTTTTCTCTCATTGGAGTAACATAAAAGTACTTTTGTGTTCACAAGACTTAGAGAACCCATTCTCACTATAATATTCTAACACTCCCTCTTAGTGAGAAAAGTGTTCTCTATAACTCTCAACTTTTTCTTTAAGTATTCAAACTTCCCTTTTGGCAATCCCTTCGTGAAAATATGAACAACCTGTTCATTGTTAGAGATGTACTGGAGCTTTCCTGTACCTTTTTGTACTCTGCCTGTAATGAAGTGGTATTGAATATCAATATGCTTAGATCGGTCATGAAAGATTGGATTTTCTGAGAGCTTAATACAACTATGATTATCACAATATGTTATGGTAGGATTCAACTATGTATTAAACAAGTTAACACGTATCTTTCAGAGCCAAAGGGCTTCACAACTTGCTTGACTTGTTGCCATGTATTCAACCTCTGCAAAATTGAGAGCTACAAAATATTGTTTCCTACTGTACCAAGATATCATCCCTGATCCCAGAATGAAGCGACATCCAGAGGTACTTCTTCGGTCAATTGCACTCCTAGCCCAATCTGAATCTGAATATCCCACCAAACTAATTTGGTCTCTTTTCACATACTAAAGACCATCCTCTATGGTACCTTTCAATTATCTCAAGATATGTTTGGCCGCAATCCAATGCACTCTCCTGGGGTCCACATGTGCTGACTAAGAGTGTTGAAAACAAAACAAATATCGGGTGTAGTGTTGACCAAATACATCAAGCAACTGATCAACTGCCTATAGATGGTAGGATTCACCTTCTTTGAATCAGAGGTGTTTAATTTCTTGAGATTTGTAATCATGGGAGTAGTCATAGTCTTGCAGTCCTCCATCCCAAATCTTTTGAGAATCTCAATTGTATATTTTCCTTGTCCAAGGAAAATTTCCCCTTTTCGTTGCCTAACTTCTAAGCCAAGAAAATAATGCACGAGCCCTAAGTCTTTCATTTCAAATTCTTTGGCCAAGTCTTTCTTGCAACTTGTAACTAGAGTTTCGACATCTGTCAAGAACAATTCATCAACATATAGAACAAGAATGATAATATCACCTTCCTTTTTGAGTACGTACAGATTGAATCTGCATTACTTTTGATAAATCCAATACTCTGGAGATATTTGTCAATTCTAGAATACGACGCTTTGGGTGTCTGCTCGAGTCTGTAAAGGGCCTTCTTTAGTTGGTAGACATGACTTGTTCTATTGTGAACTTCAAATCCCCGTGGTTGTTCTAGATAGACTTCCTCCTCAATCTTTCCATTTAAGAATGATGTCTTAACATTCATTTGATGAATCTTCCACCCCATCTGAGTGACAATAGATATCACTGCTCGAATGGAGGTATAGCGTGTTATCACTCCAAGAAACCCTTTGTGGTTGCAGACCAAAGGTGCTTGGTAACTTAAGAAATGAATATTTTTGTATTTTTAAAAGTGGATCAATGGGACAACTCAATACAACTTATGGCATTCAAACGTGAAAATGATAAACAAATAGACAGTGCTCTCAAGGATTGATTAATCAGCAAGTTGCTTTAAAGTGGGTGAAGAACAAATTGTTACTAAACCAGTGCAAA
>ML786005.1:1795326-1805697 GCA_009831015.1 Picea engelmannii | reverse complement strand
ATAGTCGATCGACATCTACAGATCGTAGGCTTTCCAATGGTACAATCAGATTTGGATTTGGAGCTAGGGAAGATAGTCAAAATTTCCCTACAAGATTAGGCATATTTCCTTCAAAATGCGGGTGCGTTTTTTAGAGTTAACATAGCGGATACATGGGAAAATGTCTCATCATAGTCCACTCCTTCATGTTGAGAGAACCCTCGAGTTACAAATCTAGCCTTGTATTTTTCAATGCTACCATCTGCTGCATGTTTGATCTTGAAGATCCACTTGGAACTTACCACAAACTTTCCTTTTGGTCTTGTCACAATTTCCTAGACTCCTTTATTATTATTATTGAGGCATATTCTTCCACCATAGTGTCTTTCCATACCTGCTTCTTGAGAACCTCCTCAAAGATGGTAGGTTTTGACTCAATAATATCGCTCATAAGTGAAACATAACCTGAGTATCTTTGAGGAGGTATACTCATTCTGATTGAAGTCTTTGGGGTTTTCACCTGTTCATTGGCTTCTTTCGGCAACTATTTTGCCCACTTTGGTTTTCTCTTCTTGGAGGATCCTGGTTGCTCTTCTACTTGTTTCACACTTTGAACATTAGTGGAAGAATCTGTAGGCTGAGAGGTCGATGCTTTCTTTTGCTGGGAGGCTTCTGTGTCTGGAACGTCTTCATCCTGATAGGACTTTCAGAGAGTTTTTTCTTCTTCAAATCTAGCATCCCTTCTTTCCACTGTTTTCCTGTTAAAAAGAATGTACACCCTGTATGCTTTGGAAGTTTCATTGTATCCAACAAGAATCCCTTTCTCTGTCGTGGGATCTAACTTGGTTCGTTTCTCTGCAGGAGTATGGAAGTATAAAACACATTCAAAGATACGTAGGTGTCTAATGTCTGGTTTCCTCCTTGTAAAGGCTTCTTCCGGAGTAACATTTCCTAATACTCTATGAGGACTCCTATTTTGAAGGTATACTACAGTGTTGCAGGATTCTGCCCAAAGGAACTTTGGAAGATCTTGATCATGCAACATTGCTTTTGTTGCGCTAACAATATCTCTGTTTTTCTTCTCAGATACCCCGTTCTGTTGAGGAGTATAAGGAGAAGTTAACTCCCTCTTAATTCTAGCTCCCGTACATAACCTTTTGAAGGCATGAGATGTGTACTCTCCTCCATTGTTTGATATGAGGATTTTTATCCTTTTCCTAGTTTGATTCTCAACAAGAGCCTTAAACTCTTGAAACCTTATGAGTACTTCTTCTAAGGTTTTTCCCTTCAGATAACATATCCAGGTTTTTCTTGAGAAGTCATCTATGAAGCTAATGTAATATTTGAACTTGCCCCCTATGGAAGGAGATGACATGGGGCGACATACATCAGAATGGATCAGATCCAAAACTTCCTTGGATTGATGGTCACTCTTAGGAAATGGTGCTCTTGTATATTTCCCAAGAGCACATCCCTTGCAAACTTCATGGTGATCTGCACTGAAAGGAGGCATTCCAGTCACAATCTTGCCCAATATCTTGAGGGCCCCATGACCGAGATGAGCCTTCCTCCCGTGCCAAAGTTCACAATCTCTACTATCACTGTTGTTGGCTAGAGCATAATGTGATCCAAATTGAAGCTTGTACAATTTGTCTTTTCTTACTCCGATTATTTGTTTAGCTCCTTTCCCCATGTCTTTAGGCTTGATATAAGCTCTATGCTCCTTGAAGGATACTTCATATCCATTGTCTTCTAAGGTTGATACTGAGACAATATTCTTTTTTAACCTTGGGACATAGAGAACATTTGAAAGATAGAGAGGTGTTGTTGACTCCCTCTCAAACTTCCTGGTTCCTATCCCTTTTGGACAATGTGCAGAGTCATCCCCAAGAAGGATCTCAAAGTCATATTTATTTTCTTCAAGATCACTTAAATAATGTTTATGACCAGTTAGATGACTGGATGCTCCACTGTCAATATACCTTTGGGTACTAGACATGCACACCCTGCAATTGACTTCTACCATTCTTACTCAATATAGGAATCAGGTTGCTCAGAACTCTGCTCTGATACCATGTAAATTTTATAGCATAAACATCTTGGAGTAACCAACAAATATTGTAACCTTCAGATCAAATTGACTGAGAAGATACACATTTTATGCTATATAAAAATCCACAAGAACTCAGATAGAACAACCACACACGATAATCACAAAAAAATAATTCTAAATGAGACTATGTGGAAGGAGGAACCAACAAAATCCTATATTTATATTTATAGAGAAATACAGAGTCGATATAGGATTTCTTATCTTATATCTGAGTTGATTTCTCTCTAGTTGTACGGATCGAGTCGTCCGTACAATTTCACTGCTGCGGATCGGGGCCGTACTTTTGTACAAAACGTACTGTATTCTCAGTTGTGTGAATCAAGTTCCTTGGGAGATATGCTATCTCTTTCAAACGATGAGGTCTTGGCCTTAACTTGTCCCCTCACTCTTCCTTTTGCTCTAACTCGGTGCTTCTTGGAGGAAGTCAACTTTTTCCCTTTTACAAATCAACTTATGTTCAATAGAGACCCCAAACATCCTTTTATATTCGATGTGGGTCCATGTGAATAGTTGATAAATAATATCAACAATTGGATCCAGATCTTGATCAATGGTTGGGACTTATTCTCTCATTGGAGTAACATAAAAGTACTTTTGTGTTCACAAGACTTAGAGAAATTGTTCTCACTATAATATTCTAACACTTATTAGTGTTTTTTGTCAAATTTTCTTGTCCTTGAGCATGATGTTGTCTCATCCACTGTGCACATGCTCGAGTGTCTTCACTTTGCTTCATCTAAATTGACAAATACACAAGTATGTGATTCCTATCAGAGTCCATCCATAAACAATTTGAAATGAGGAAAACTCAGTAGATATGCTCATAGGACAATTCTATGCAAATTCTGCATGTGTTAAGGTTTGGTTGCACCAAACATCTCAAATTTTTTCCAAGATACCTGTTTAGTACTTTAGTGCATACATCCATACGAGGATGAAACATTGAACTATATTGTAACTTGGTCACAACCTTCTTCGACAATGTCCTCCAAAAGTGATTATGGTATTACTATGTGATGTGTTGTCCATCCATAAACAATTTGGAATGATGAAACCTTAGTGGATATGCTCATTGGACAATTCTATGCAAATTTAGCATGTGTTAAGGTTTGGTTGCACCGTTTTTGATTACCTCTTTCTGAACATCTCAAAAACTTTCTAAGATACATGTTTAGTACTTTAGTGCATACATCCATATCAAGATGAAATATTGAACTATATTGCAACTTGGTCACAACCTTCTTCGACAATGTCCTCCAAAAGTGATGATGGTATCACTGTGTGATGTGTTAAATTCCATCCACAAACAATTTGGAATGTGGAAAACTCAATGGATATGCTCATTGGACGATTCTATGCAAATTCTGCATGTATTAAGGTTTGGTTGCATAGTTTTTGATTACTTCTTGCCAAACATCTCAAAAAATTTCCAAGAGCCATGTTTAGTACTTTAGTGCATACATCCAGATGAGGATGAAACATTGAACTATATTGCAACTTGGTCACAACCTTCTTCCACAATGTCCTCCAAAAGTGATTATGGTATCACTGTGTGATGTGTTTTCTTGGGTAGTTCATGTAGATGTGCAACTTCTTTAAAGAATGTCTTTACAAGTTATAAATTGTGCCATATTTGAAATTTATGAACCACCATGAACACTTCATCAAATCCTTGTTGTGTCGTTGGCAAACCTAAAAATTAAAGTGTCCTCCCATGGTGCTCTTGGAATTGGTAATGGAGTATGCAATTATGTGTTTTGAGTAACTCCTTTTGCTACTTGGAAAACTCGACATTGTTCCCCAAATTTGTCAGCCTTCTTCATGCATGGCCATTGATATCTCTCTTTTACCGAATTCACGGTCTTATCTTACCCTAAATCCCCACCTAATCCTCATTGGTGTATCTCTCTGATCAATCTCTAAGGGAACTTTTCAATATAAACCACTATATGTGCTTGAATAAAACCTTGCACTTGTAATTGAACACCACATTTTGGTTTTGTTGTCATGGCTTTGAACATCTCTGTGATAACTCCAAAATCCTTGTCCCTGCATACAAGTCCTTGATATGATGAAGCCAATTGTCTTAGTGGTTTATTGTTTTCATCAACATTGTCCTTATGCTTAGTGCATTTGCAAATGTGTTTTCTTTCCTTGCTTTATGCTTTAGTACAAAGCCACAACTTTGTGAATATGCCACCCACTTCAATTTCTTCAACTTGCTTTGACTATTTATGAACTACCTAATGGTTTGTAAATAAGATGAACTCCCTTGATAATGAATAACATCTTCAGTGCTATCCACTTTTTATAGAATCAATAGAGCTTTGATATCCACTCTACCGACATCATAATCCCCTGACATACTTTCCCAAAATCAAGGAAAGTTAGGATGGGTGCTATTGTTATCGTCTTTATCATTGACTCAAATTTGTTTCATTTCTTATTCCATTAAAATTCTCTTATTGAACCAAACAATGAATTTTTGATAGAAATTCACTATACCATGAAATCTCCTCCTTACATTGGTGACACTACAAGGTGTATGCCACTCCACTATTTTCTTTATTTTGTGTGTCTATTCTTAGCATCCTTGGATACTACCACCCCATGGATACAAGCTTTTCCTTGAAAAACTCACTTTTTAAGGTTAATTTGTCATTGGGCCTTTTTCAACTTATCTAACACGCGTTACATACTCCAGGGTCTTCCTTACTCTTATCAAAAATCAAAACACCATCTAAATATACCACAACAAACTATGAACGAAGAAAGGAAATGAAGAATAACACAAATAATGAACAAATTCAAAAGTCAATCATAAAGGGGGTGTATTCATTTTATTAATGATTTACAATGCATTAATGCGGGTCGTGAGAGCTCTAGTCTCGGTGCTGTACAACCCTTCCAATTCACCAATTATCCTAGCCTCAAACCATCTCCAAGTGACTAATTATCCCAATTGTTCAACCTTCCTCTAGCCATCCTGGATTTCATTCTCCCCTATTTATGCCCCCAATTGCCTTAATGCTTGAACCTCTACCTCTTCATCTTCTTCACTGTTGGAGAACCAAGGTATTAGATAATTCAAGGAGCTAAATATTCCAAGAAGAAGTGGTGTCTAAATACATGGTTACGACACTCAAGCACGAGCATAACTCAACATACAATAGGAAACACAAAGATCCAAAAAACCTCAATGATAAATCTATCCATAAGACCATCTATATGTAGTACCAAAGATCTAGTCTTGGCGTTATACAACCCTTTTGATTCACCAACGATCCTAGCTTCAAATCATCTCTAGATTACTAACTGTCCTGTTGTTCAACCTTCCACTAGCCATCCTCGATCTCATTCTCTCCTATTTATACCCACATCATTGCTTGAACTTCTTTCTCTTCATCTTCTTCAATGTTGGAGAACCAGGGTATTAGATAGATCAAGGAGCTAAATATTCAAAAAAGAGGCGGTGTCTAAAGACATTGTTACAACACTCGAGCACAAGTGAGCATAGCTCAACATACAATAGGAAATACAAGGAACCAAAAAGCATCCATGATAGATGTATAGTACCAAAGTGTAATTAACTCCCTTGAAGCAAGGAAGACATGGTCCACTTTGATTGGCCAGGTTGCATCACAAGCTCTTTGAATTTTGTCTTGACGTGTGCACCAGTGGACTGCATTGGTCATCTTGATTGACTAGTCAGATGTTCAACTAATAACTTTGACAATCCCTCAATGGACTTTCTTAATCAACTGTCCATTGATTGTCTTAAGGAGATATGTAGATGTGATGAAATTGTTTAACCAACTATTCCAACACCTCCCCATGGTAAGAATGTGTAATGTTTGTCTAGTGGCCACATTCATTGTTGTACAACTTGCCACGATGATAAGACATTTTGTATACACAATGAGGCATTTAGACTATTGGGCATATTATTCTTCATTAACTCACTAAATTATAAAGTGAATTTATCCTATATTCATCATGGGATATGATCTCCTATCCCTCTAACCTATATAATAGAGGTGAAGGAGGTTCAATTGTAATATGTGTGTGTGTAGTGCTTGAGAGTTGTATGGATCCCATATGAACTCCATACTTGAGTGTGATCTAGGTGTTGTACATCAAAGAATACAAGATCTTACTTCTATGGATGTTTCCCCATGTTGATGTTTGATAGCTTAGGGAATGTGGAAATCATCGTGGGCACCACATTACACTTTCACTTTGGTGAAAATCCCCTTGTATTTTGAGTTAGGTTCTTGGTGGTTTGGTGATGGGATTTGTGGGTTTGTGATGTGGCTTCTCACCCACATGTGTGCCTAATTTGATGTTGACTTTGTGGAGGGGCTTCTCAAGTTAACCCCTAGACTTATATAAATAAGAATGATGTCATTATGACATTCTTGTGTGGAGCGATAAGGGTAAGAGAGCTTCGTGATTTCAGTCCAAGTCTTGGTGACTATAGTCCAACCATGGAGAGGGATGCAATATGTTGTTCTATGATTTTTTTGGGCAGGTAAGTCAAGGAGAGGGGAAACCACTGGTGCAAGGTAAGTTACCACAGGGTTGTGTGGCAATTGACATCTAAGGGAGAGCATGTTGCAACCTAGGAGAGGCTTGACTTGCTAGGAGAACCTAGCCGTAACCTAGAAGGAGACTCGACCATGCTTGAAGAGGCTCGAGGAGGACTCGACCAAGTGTCTAAGGAAGAAATAGGCTGATACAGGATAAGACCTTCCTGTTGGAGATGTCTAGGGGCTGCCGCAAGCCTAGGACATGAAGATAAGAAGCCTGACAAGGTGACAACATGCTTGCTGGGTGGTTCGACCAGCAAGGAGAGAGTAGCCGCAGGTCTGTTGAGGTTGCTACAGGTGGACATGAAGGTGCTAGTGGTGTTCTGGAGGCCCAGAGGTCAACTGTGTTAGTTTTTGTGATAGCTCAAACATGTACTTCTGCATTGGGAATGCCTAGCAAGTGGAGGTGTTCGAGTGACACTCTCTAGAGTGGATTTATTTAATGACTCAAGTGACTTTTATAAAGTTGAGTGACTTAAGTAATTTAAGTCATCTCAACGAGAGATTAAGTCACGATTGTTGATCTCACAGGGGCAAGATCTAATCTTGACTATTGGAGATCTCGGGTTAGAGTTTTAGTCATTAAAGGGATTATAAAAGCATATCTAAGGAGAGTGAGGCACATAATGAGTGCATAGGAGCAAGAAGGAGTCTTTCTCATGTACTTGTGTCTGAGTGGGCAGAGTTGAGGAAAGGGTGCAGGGGGCAGCGGGGGAGATAGCAGCCAAGTGGGTTAGGCTAACAACTGCAGCGTTGTAATCCTCCGATGGGCCATTATCCTAGGATGGGAGCCCAGGATTTTATCTTATAAAATCAAACTCAAAACTGGTTTTTCTAGGGGTGTTTAATCAAAATCTCTTGTGCAATGTGTGTTGTGGTTTTTGTTGCTTATGCTTCCACTTATTTTCGTTGAGTAACCTAACTGTGTTTTTTATTCGATAAATCTGTTTTATTCGGAATAATCTGCCGGTGCTGGGTTTACATAAATTCAACATGGTATCAGAGCTTCAGATCTGAGGAAGCCGAGATTTGCATGAAATCGTTATTGAGCAACAATTTTTTTTTAAATTTTTTGCAGGGTAAATGTGAATGTAATAAAAAAAGAGAGTACAAGGTACAACTTTTTCCTTACGAGTTGTACAGTGTATGATTGAATACAACAAAGATCCGTGGCTACTGCAACAAGGAATTTTTTTTGCAGATCCACGAAGAGAGTTTGCAAGGATTGTGCTGTTTGGGTAAATCGTGCACTGGTGGAGCCGACGAGTTTGCTGGGAAAGGAGAAAAATGACCGGCTACAACAAACAACCACTAGTTGAGGAGTAAACACTGTGCATATGACTAGTATCATGGATATGTCAACAGAAGATTCGCTCGGAGAAAAGGACGTTCGCGTGGAAGAAAGTAGGTCACGGGTGGACGAGCAACAACTGATAGGAGAAATCATCAATTGAGGAGAAACAAGCAAATGGGTGAAGGCTGAGAGCTATCTGCAGATGCGACTGTGGACTGAATTGGTAGAGGGAATCCTCACGCGGATGTTTGAGAGCAGTCGTCAACAAAGTATTGAGCGTTGGGTTGTAGAGGTGAGAGGCTAAGCGGTGGACGTGGAGAGAACGTGGTACAACGACAGAGTGAGTTGAGCAGCTTGAGAAAGCGTTGAAGCTCCGGCTGAGCGACAAAGGGGAGTTGCCTACTGGTAGAAAGGAGATGACTGTTGAGGAGGTCATGAACAACTTGCTGCCAACCAAGAAATTCCAACCGTCGGTCAACCAAAGAAGCCGTCGACCACAACACAACCGTCAAAACAACCATTATGCAGCCGCCAAACACAACAGATTGCGTGGACAGGGTTGTGACAACCAGGAAAAATCCAGGCAACCCTTGGGTAGGTTCGGGAAACACCCGGGCAACGGGCATGTAGCACGAGTAGGTGCCCTGGGCAACGAGCAGACATCCCGGGCAGCGAGCTGGTAGAGCCAGGTAGTGCCCTGTAGGACTTGGGCAGTTGCAGAAGTCATCGGGCATCCCCTGACATATGTTTGGGCAACGAGACCGAGCAACATGTCCTGAAAGTTAAATTGTGAGTTTTTTGTAGGTTTCCGTGATGTCAACGTTGGGGTCATAGATTGATCCAGGATGAGGTTGTTCCAGAAGTGCCTTCCTCGTTAAGAGGGAGTGTTAGTTTTTGGGGTAGCTTGGGCATATACTTCCGCATTGGCAGTGCCTAACATGTAGAGGTGTCCGAGTGACACTCTCTAGAGTGCCTTTTATTTTGATGACTCATCTCAACGAGAGATTAAGTCATGATCGTTGATCTCATAGGGGCAATATATAATCTTGACCGTTGGAGATCTAGGGTTAGGGTTTTATTTGTTAAAGGGATTATAAAAGCAAATCCAAGGAGAGCAAGGCAAACAATGAGTGCATAGGAGCAAGAGGGAGTCTTGCTCATGTACTTGTGTCTAAGTGGGCAGAGTTGAGGAAAGGGTGCATGGGGTAGCGGGGGAGATATCAACTAGGTGGGCTAGACTATCAACTGAAACATTGTAATCCTCTGATGGGCCATTATCCTAGGATGGGAGCCCATGATTTTATCTCATAAAATCAAACTCATGATTGGTTTTTCCGCAAGGGTTTTTCTAGGGGTGTTTACCTGAAATTTCTTGTGCAATGTGTGTTATGGTTTCTGTTGTTTACGCTTCCGCTTATTTTTCGTTGAGTAACCTAGCTGTGTTTTTTATTCAATAAATTTGTTTTATTCATAATAATTTGTTGGTGTTGGGTTTACAAAAATTCAGCATGGTATCAAAGCTTCGTTTATGTGGAAGCCAAGATTTGCATGACTTCATTATTGAGCAGTGATTTTTATTTCTATTTTATGCGGGGTAAACGTGAATTTAATTAAAAAAAGAGAGTACAACGTACGACTGACTACAACAAAGATCCGTGGCTACTGCAATAGGGAAGAAATCATGCAGATCTGCGAAGAGAGTTTGTAGGGATCAGGTCGTTTGGGTAAATCATGCGTTGGTGGAGCTGATGAGTTTGTTGGGCATGGAGAAAACCGATTGGCTGCAACAAAGAACAACTACTTGAGGAGTAAACATCGTGCAGGCGACTGGTAGCGTGGATATGTCAACAAAAGATTCACACGGAGAAAAGGACGTTCGCATGGAAGAAAGCAGGTCACTGGTGGACGAGAATCGACTGATAGGAGAAATCCTCGGCTGAGGAGCAACAAGCAGAAGGGTGAAGGCTGAGAGCTGCCTGCAGATGCGACTGTGAGCTGAACTGGCATAGGGAAATCCTCACGTGGATGTTGGAGAGAAGTCGTCAACAAACTATTGAGCGTCGGGCTGTAGAGTTGAGAGGCTAAGCAACATATGTGGAGAGCACGTGGTACAATGACAAAGGTGGAGTGAGTTGAGCAACTCGAGCTGGTGTTGAAGGTTGGGCCGAGCGACATAAGGGAGTCGTTGGATAGTAGAAAGGAGACGATTTTGGAGGTGTAACAACCTCGTAGTTACGACGACAACCGACAACGTTATGCAAATTTTTTTTTTTTGTTTCCTTAGTGAGCAAGAATATTTTATACCCACAATCATGGTTTTCAATACATTTTTCAAACGCAAGAAGTAAAAGTTTCAGCGACTAATCATTTCATTGACCCCTTTCACTGCGCGCAAG
>ML786005.1:1772658-1791842 GCA_009831015.1 Picea engelmannii | reverse complement strand
CAACACCTGTCTACATCAAGGTAGTAACACATCATGTCATATAACTTAACGCATCATAATGAAGGAACCAGTTTTATCATCATAAAAATCCAGATCACTTGCAAGCAAGTGTCCTCAAAGAATAAGGTTGGTAAGTGCGCCAGAGCGGGATGTTACAGGAGGAGGCCACAAACAACTTGCTGATGGCCAAGAAATTCCAGCCGCTCGTCAGCCAAAGAAGCCTTCGAGCAACAAAAAAACCATCAGAGCAACCATTAGGCAAGTGCCAAACACAACATATCACGTGGACAAGGTTGTCACAGGCAGAAACAATCCAGGTAGCTCCCGGGCAACACCTGAACAATGGGCAGGTAGCTCGGGAAACACCTGGGAAGGTGCCCTGGGCAACATGATGGTAGAGTCAGGAAACGCCCAATAGAACTTGGGCAGTTGCAGAAGTCACCAGGCAGCCCCGAGCAGAGGTCCGAGCAGCGGGACCGAGAAACAGGGCCCGAAAGTTAAATTGTGAGTTTTCTGCAAGTTGTCGTGATGACAACGTTGGGGTGATAGATTGATCCAGGATGAGGTTATTCCAGAAGTACCTTCCTTGCTAAGAGGGAGTGGTAGTCTTTGGGGTAGCTCAAACATGTACTTCCTCATTAGCAGTGCCTAGCATGAAGAGGTGTCCGAGTGACACTCTCTAGAGTGACTTTTATAAAGTTGAGTGACTTAAGTGATTTAAGTCATCTCAATGAGATATTAAGTCACGACCGTTGATCTCATAGGGGCAAGATCTAATCTTGACTGTTGGAGATCTAGGGTTAGGGTTTGGTCATTAAAGGGATTATAAAAGTAGATCTAAGGAGAGTGAGGCAAACAATGAGTGCACAGGAGCAAGATGGAGTCTTTCTCATGTACTTGTGTCTGAGTGGGAAGGGTTGAGGAAAGGGTGCATGGGGCAATGAGGGAGATAAAAACAAGGTGGGCTAGGCTATCAACTGCAACATTGTAATCCTCTGATGGGTCATTATCCCAGGACAGGAGCCCAGGATTTTATTAAATATAATCAAACTCAAAATTGGTTTTCCTGCAAGGGTTTTTCCAAGGGTGTTTACCCAAAATCTCTTGTGCAATGTGTGTTAAGGTTTTTGTTGTTTATGCTTATGCTTATTTTCATTGAGTAATCTAGTTGTGTTTTTTATTCAATAAATCTGTTTTATTCAGAATAATCTGACAGTGTCGGGTTTACAGAAATTCAACAAACTGCAGGTGTGCTGGACAATGGACAAGGGTAGAAAAAAAGTGTTGGGTTTGCTCAAGAGTTTAGGTCTGCAAGAAAGGAAATATTGGACAGTTCTGGGGCCGCAACAACGGTGATAAAAGGGGTTGTTACAACACTTACAATCAAAAAACGTTTAGGGCTGTAACAATAGTCCTCAGGGGAAGCTTGAACAACCATTGAGAGATGACTTAGTTAAGTCTTGGGACAACTTGGAGGGCAGGTTGAGGGCAACCATGAGGGATGTTACAACAACACCATGAGGGTAGACTTTGCAACAACCAAGAAGGACTGAAAAACTTCTAGGAAGTGGCAGGAAGACTGTACAGTTAGCCATGAGGTAACAACAAGGTTGTACATGAGTTGTAGGAAGACAACAACAAGTACAACAACATGTGCAATTTTCACAGGGCTATTACAATCATCCAAGGTGCACAGGTTTAAGTATGGAAACCAAGGAAGGTTTTGTAAGGTTTTTTTGGCAATTTTCTTTTGTAAAGAATTGGGGCATTTTCCCTGGTAGCGGAGCCCTTGGTTCTGGATTTAAGAACAATGTTTTTGGGCTTGAAATTCCCGTGTACTTGTGCATGATCTAACTGCTAGTTTTGATTTCCTGCTGTGCTAAATGGTTAGGCATCTCAGTGTGTTTATGTCTACAATTCAAATTGTATTTTTTGTGTAACTGGCGAGAACATAGACCATACCTTAGGTGCAATAAAATATAACATGGTATCAAAGCTATAGTTCCGAGAAGGGCAGTTGGATCGAAGTTATTTATACATGTGACAACTTTGAGAGGGAGCTGTAGCAGTGTTGAGGAGATAGCTACGAGAGGGAGATACAATGGCTGTTGCATGTAGTAGTAGGTTAGATGGTATCTGGTTTGAGACATGGAGCAAACCGTTCAGATGAGGTGTTGTGGACTATTGCAACTTGGTGGTGTGGCAGGTCAGGAGTTTTGGTGGATTGGCGGAGAGCTTGGTTCACAACAACATGTTGTGTGGCGGGTTTCCAACTTCGAGGATGGACTTTTAGTGGCTTTTCATAGTGAGTTGTGATGGGTGCAACTTGGGTTCTTTGGCACGAACGAGATAGCTTCGTATGGATGGCAGGTTGACGAGATAGAGTCTTCATCGGGCCGGAGAGTTGCACATTGTTGATGTGTGACAATGTATGAGGTATTTGACCCAGGAGGATGAGGTCACTTGTAAATATGAGTTGCAGAGGTCTAGAGTGAACTAGACTGAGTGTCCATCCGCAACTTAGGATTGTTCAGAGAGAGGACACAGGTTCATTTGCAGTGTGTGCATAAACACAAAGAGTCTTGTGACTTGGATGATGGATTTGGGAAGAAGTTCATTGGATGATCGTGACTTGGGTAAGTAGAATGCTTGCCTTGGAGGATTGCATGGTTCTTATACAATGGGAGCCATCGACACATAACATGGGCACACAATTTGTTTGAGAGCTTCACAGTCTCTGACTTAGGTATGTATGTGGAGCTTGGTACGAGGACCAAGCATGTAGTACATGGATCTGGAACAATGGTATTCCAGATGGAGTCAGAGGATGTGTTGCGAGTGGAAAATGTGCTATGGGTGCCAAAAGTGTGTTCTGAGACTCAATGATTAAGTAGAAGGGATATGCAGCTTTTGTTTCAGGATGGACATGTATCTAGCTTAGACACAACAACGGTCTTGGATTTAGAGAGTGCAATGTGTATAGGTAGAAGGGCCATCTTATCTGAGCCATGACTCGCAGTAACATAGTGACATTGGACATGGAGCAGGTAGCTCTGGAGGCTGTGTAGACTCAATGGGGGCCCGAACTCAAAGGGAGTCAGTGGATTTAGAGGGAGTCTACCTTCAGGTTTAGATGGGAGAGAGACATCTTCCAAGACTGTTAAGAAGATGTCATGGGTTGAGATGGCCAGGCACGATGCTCAGAAGCAAGAAGCTTCTAGGAGCAAGGTGTCTTCCGAGAAGGGACCTTACAATACAACTAGATTTGCTTTGATGACAGAGGGAGCAACTAATCAGGGGGATTGGAGTGCAACTGTGGTAGCATTTCCACTACACGAGACATAGCTACTTCTAGTATGGGAGCCAAAGTTACTTCCAGGAGATGTTGGAGTATGTGAGAATACCTCCCTCGCTAAGAGGGAGTGTTGATGTTTGGTAGCTTCGGGTAGGTATTCTCACATGACCCTAAGTGTTGGGCATGTGGAAATCGTCGTGGGCACCACATTAAACTTTCGGTTTAGTGAAAACCCCCTTGTATTTTTAGTTGGGGGCTTGGTGATGGGATTTATGGGTTTGTGATGGGGCTTCACACCCACATGTGTGCCTAATTTGATGTTGAATTTTTGGAGGGGATTCTCACGTTAATCCATAGACTTATATAAATAAGAATGATGTCATTGTGACATTCTTGTGTGGAGCAATAAGGGTAAGAGATCTTGGTGATTTCACTCCAAGTCTTGGTGATCTCATTACAACCATGGAGAGGGCTGTAATCTGCTGTTCTATGATTGTTTTGGGTAGGTAAGTCAAGGAGAGGGGCAACTACTGGTGCAAGGTAATCTTCCACAAGTATGTGTGGAAATGGACAGTTAAGGGAGAGTAGGCTGCATCTTAGGAGAGGCTTGGCCTACTAGTAGAATCTAGCTGCATCTTATAAGGAGACTCAACTAGGCTTGAGGAGGCTCCAAGAGGGCTCGACCAGGTGTTTAAGGCAAAAAAATTATGGTACATGGTATGACCTTCCTGTTGGAGGTGTTTAGGGGCTGCTGCAGGCCTAGTACATGCAACCAAGGAGCCCGACAAGGTGGAAACATGTTCGCTGGGTGGTTCGATTAGCAAACAGAAAGTAGCCGCAGGTTTGCTAAAGCTGCTACAAGTGGACAACAAGGTGTTGGTAGTGTTCTGGAGGTCCAAAGGTCAACTGCATGTGTTTTGGACAATGGACAAGGGTAGTAACAGAGTGTTAGACAATGGACAAGGGTAGAAATAGAGTGTTGGGTTTGCTTAGGACTCTAGGTCTGGAAGAAAGACAATTCTGGACAATTTTGGGGCTGCAACAACAATGAGAAAAACAACTATTACAACACTAACAATCAACAAAGTTTTAGGGCTGTAACAACAGTCCTTAGGGGCAACCATGGAGAACCATTGAGGGCTGACTTAACTGAGTCTTGGGACAACTTGGAGGGTAGGTTGAGGGCAACCATGAGGGCTGTTACAACAACACTCTGAGGGTAGACTTTGCAACGACCAAGAAGGACTAGACAATTGCTAGGAAGGGGCAACAAGATTGTATAGGTAACCAAGAGGTGACAACAAGGCTGTACATGAGCTATAGGAAGACAACGACATGTACAATCGCAGGTACAACTGTCACATGGCTATTATAGTCAACCAAGGTGACTAGATTTAAGCACGAAAACCAAGGAAGATTTTGTAAGTGTTTTGACAATTTTGTTTTGTAAAGAATTGGGCCATTTTCCTTGGTAGGGGAGCCCTTGGTTTCTAGATGCAAGAACAATGTTTTTGGGCTTGAAATTCCAGTGTACTTGTGTATGATCTAATTGCTAGTTTTGATTTTTCGCTATGCTAAATGGTTAGGCATCTCAATGTGTTTATGTATACAGTTTAAATTGTATTTTGTGTATAACTATCAAGAACATAGATTGGACCTGAGGTGTAGTAAAATCTAACACCACACCTTGGTAAGGGAAGTCGGCAAAACGGATCCGTAACTTTGGGAAAAGGATTGGCTCTGAGGGCTGGGCCTAGGGGTTTGCTTCCTCAACCCATGAGCTGTCGGTAGTCTGCCCGAGCTGCTATCGCGACGAGGGAATGAATCAGACCAAGATTATTTTGGTAGTTCCCGAACATGCCATATCGTGGTTTTACCACGCAAATCTTGTCTCCTCTCTCTTGTTTCTTAGATATACTTTTCTTGGTTTGATGCTCTCCGATGAGTTAAGATAAGATAGATCTTGGTTATATGTTTGCACATATTTTCCCTATCAAAGCTTGTTACTTAGATCTAACTCCTTGGATGGAATTTTGTATTGATTTTTCTTATTGCATCAAAGATAAATAGATGATCTTTAGATCTCCTAGTTTGGCACTTTAGATTTGATTTTTTAAGCCCTAATTTTCATAGATTTAGATTATATGCTTGGTTTCTTCAAATTCTAATAATTTCTCACCAGATCTAGAATTGCCTTCGTATTTGGAGCATGCACATTAGTCAAGATTGACCGTTCTCTTGTTAAATTTGATCTTCATTTGCAAAAGATCTAATTAAAAGTCTACAACAACTTGAGGTAATTTTTGCACGTTTATAACTCAATTTTTTGTGGCCAAATTTATTTTTTGTTGATTTATATAATAAATACCATTCTAAAAATCCCAAAACAAGAGAATAACAAATTAAAGGGTTGTGCTCTTCAAGGTTTTCATATCAAACTTTTTAGGGTTTACGCCCTCCCTTCCACATGGTTGTATGAACGGGGCCGTACACCATACAACTCTCTTATCTCCCAAATTGCCTTTGTGTGGGACATACTGACCTCTCTTTAGTTGGAATGTGATTTTCCCTAGCCACCCCCTTTTGCATTCATTCAAGTAGATTTGTAGAGGTTTGAGACTCAACTTGCTCTTCAAATTTGGTTCAGAGTATCCTCTTTCATGCGGTCGTACATACCTCTGCTTTGTTGCAAACGACTTGTAGATTGAATGGTTTGTGGTAGTGATCCTCTCATTGTGGATTGAATGGAGAACAATGTTTTGTTGAGAACTTACATATTGTGGCAGCTTGGCAGTGTTCATTCACATTGCTACACTCGGATTTGTGAGAGAGTTGTGACATGTGGTTGTTCAATATTTTCCAAGTCATCTAGTGACATGCTCTTTCATCAATGCACAAACTTGCAAACCAACTTTTGGACCATTTAAAACTTCCAAGTGGTGTTTATTTAACTCTACGCGTGAGGATTTGCTTCTGAAAAGTGAATGTGATCTTATGATAACGATATCTTGCAATCCATGTGCTTACTTGTAGAGCAATTTTTTTTGTTGAGTTTGGTTTTTAGTGATCTATACAATTGTGTAGGTCTTTTCTCACAATTTTTCCTTTCAATCTATCAAAATTTTCAATTTTTTCATAAAGGTAGTGTTTATCCTCGTTTTGGGAACTTCAAAACATTATAACTTACTCATATTAACTTAGTTTTGAGCGAACATTTTTTGAAGTTGCCTAATTTTTCACATAGAATCCATATTTGCAGTAAGAATTGTATCATTTTATTAGTTTAATTGTTTAGCATTGTAATTGTCAGTGTTTCATGGAAACTTGCATAGGAGACCTAGCTAAATCATACACAAACAAAGCTTATCAAGAAAGGGAATATAGATACAATATGAAGAATTAGAATCAATGTATATTATGATCTGTTCAATGAGTGACTGATGTTCACTCATATATAAACAATGACATCCTATAATTAAGAAAAGTGAAGAAGCCATGAGTTGTAGTGATATTTTCTTAGGAATGCATGCATAATAGTGATGATCTAAAATTAGAAAGTCTTTAACTCCCACTGAACTAGTGTGCCAAAAATAAAAATTTCTCCAACAACCCCCCTGAACATCACTATGGAGTAAAAAACGAGTCTCGACTACTAGGCCATATTAGGTGCTCATGTACAATGCAACTAATGAACATTGAATAAAAATGAGGAAAGATGAAAAACCACATGGGAACAAACCCCCCCTCAAAAGACGGTGCATCAAAAGAAGAAAAGACAACTTCTAGGCAACTGTGTTCTTCACTGCAAGATGATCTCGCAAAGTCTGAAACTTCTGCTCACTGAAAGTTTTCGTGAAGATGTAGAAATCTTTATGGATTTGATGAAGTCCTTTAGCAACCTATCTAGCCTTGTACCTCTTGATTCTGTGGACCCATTTGCACCTGAAAATATTCCTTTTTGGTGGAAGTGGAACTAGATGCCAAGTATGATTCTTTAGGAGCGAGTCATACTCCTTTTGTATGGCTGCTTTCCATAATGGATTTCCCATAGCTTCACTGTAGAGCCGTGGATAAGAAGATTGAACCATATAGCAATGCATGGGCATCGTAGGTTCTAAAGCTAAAAGTACATGAGAAGGTTCCTCATGCTGAGTTTGAGTCCTCCTCGAATCCAATGGATTCCATGCAAGTATACCTGCTACCTGCTGCCTGAAGTGTGAATTGTGCCCTCTTGGGCATTTGCTGAAGCTTCAACGCTGGCTTCTTATATGGTTGTACTACCTGCTTATTTCCATGTACATAATCTGAGTGTATGGAATCATCTCTGGTGTCTGAAATTGATGGAAGCACAAGAGTACATGCATGTTGCACTGGAGGTTCATGCAAAATACTCTCCTTATGTGTAAGTAGAAAATATGAGTCATCATAAGAAAACTTAGTGAATTTATACAACCTTGACTTATGATCCACCTCACCAATTGCAATGATGGAATTGTCATGCATGTCAATTACTGAAACTGGATCTGATGTAAATTCAACCTTTTTACCTTTTTGAGTGATCTGATAAACTGAGAGAAGATTCATAGAAAGCTTTGGAACATGTAAAACATTCTCAAAACTGCCATTGTGGAGTTCAAATCTCCCTTCTCCTGCTACTGCTACTGGAGTATCATCCCCCATGAGAATAGGGGGTCTTGAGCACAGATTCAAAGAAGAGAAAAGTTTCTCTTTAGCTTCCATATGATGTGATGCACCATAATCTATAATCCATGAATCATATGAGGAATTCATTGCAACCAAAACATTATGATTGCCTTTCTTAGGTGCATGGTATTTTCCCTTCTTCTTCTTGGCTCCTTCAAGAGTGAAGTCTCCAAGGTTATTCTTCTGAAGTACCTGTGTCATAAGATCGATCTACTTCTTCATGCATGTGGATTCTTCATGATTCGGTTTGTTGCAATATGTGCATTGCTTTCCCTTCTTCTTCTTCCCTTTGGAGTTTGAAGAATCCTTGAAGGGTTTGGAATATCCCTCCTTCTTTGACTCTGGATGTAATAACTCCTTTCGTTTATGCTTCGATTTATGATTGGATGAACCTTTTACATCATGCATGGTGAGTGCATGTGCTTTGGGATCTTTGATGAGGCCCATCTGTATCAGTTTTGTCTGCTCTTGTGTGAGAGACTCAATGAACTGAGCCATCGTAGGCATTTTCCAATTTGCTTCCAAAAGCCAGAATGGAAATTGGAGACATATACAATGTATTCTGGTCCTATCTTGGCCAAGATTGTTAGAATACATTGTTTCTCTTATGTAGATTTGTCAATACCACATTCACCCAAGCTCAATATCAAACATTTAAATTTAGTAAATAAATCTTGTATATTATCAAAACTTTTAGGGTCTAAGGTATTCAACTCTACCTCAAGCATATGACCTTGCATCTCATCCTGCTTTCCAAAGAGTCCTTCCAAGGTGGTCCATATCTCATTTTGAGTCTTGCATGCGACAACATGAAACCATAAATCAATGGATATTAACTCAATAAGTAGTCACGTGGCCTCATCCTTACGGTTCGCCCATCTGGTCTTCTCAAGCGCTGATGTAGGTTCTGTCTTTGTCGCCATTGTCAAATTATACAATCCATTTATTTTAAGTTGGAATGCAGCCTTCGGTTTCCATTCAAAATAGTTGTATGGTGTGAGTATTATCACCAGACTTGATTGAAGAAGTTGCATCGTTTCCATCCCTGTTATTGATTCTGAAAAGATCTTGAAAACTCAGATCGTGGATTCCAAGATATGACAAATGGTTCTATGGAAGCTATTGATATGATACAACAACTATATCTCCTAAAATATGATGTGGGTTTTGGATATTTTTGGTGAGCATGAACATCCCTATGTTATACGTCTCTAGTCAAAATTTCAGCCGAACCCAGATCGTGGATTTCAAGATATCGCTATTTTACTACAAAAAACCAATTTTCTAGAGGGCATAGTGAATTGTCGCACCCTAAAGAAGGATACAATGCGACTATGCTGAATTGTCACACCCTAGAGAAGGATAAAGTGCGACGATTGTGAAAAATTGAATCGTTGCACCTTGGTGAAGAGTACAATGCGACAATGTCGCACCTTGACTGTGTATAGGCTACGATTCCTGATTTTTTTTTTCTTAAGTGTGAGTGCGACCGTCACACCCTAGCAATGGATAGACTACGTCGATTCCAATTGTCACACCTTTCGATAGGGATAGGTTGTGACGATGGTGGAAACTAGGTTTACTCAATAGTTAAATCCTCTTTCGCCCTTCTCTGGCTTGTCTGAGTTGCTCCAAGTAGCTCGACTCTGATACCATGCCAGTGTTTCATGGAAACTTGCACATGAGACCTAGCTAAAGCATACACAAACAAAGCTTATCAAGAAAAGGAAGAGAGATACAATATGAAGAATAAGAATCAATGCATATTATGATCTGTTCAAAAGGTGAGTGATGTTCACTCATATAGGCAATGACATCCTACAATTAAGAAAAGCGAAGAAGCAGTGAGCTGCAATGAACTTTTCTTAGGAATGCATGCATAATAATGATGGTCTAAAATTAGAAAGTATAAAATAGAACTAGTTAGTTAACTCCCACTGAACTAGTGTGTCGAAAATATAAATTCCTCCAACAATAATTACTTTAGAGATGGTTAATGTTCTTGAATTAATTGGTTCTAACTACACTGTGTTGAAACACAAGATGTTGATGTTCTTAGGGGCAAGAACCTATGGTGGATCGTCAACGTTGACATCAAGAAACTGACAGATGCAAAGGATTTGGTTGTATGAGAAGAGTATTATGAACATGAAAGAGGATTTAATGGTCAACTTTTATCTGACAATCTACAATTACATATTGAATTTGTGGATAATCCTATATAGGTATGGAATATTTTAGTGTCTATTTATGATAAAACTGAGCATATTTTGTGCTTATTATATAGAGAATAAAATTCATGAATTAGATCCTAAAGATTTTGAGAGGATCGTACAATTTCTTGCTAAGCTCAAGAGTTATAATGATAAACTAAATAATTGTGGCATTGATTATAACAAGAATGATAGTAGAGTGGAAATTGGTTTCAATATATGATCTGTTCATTCAAACTAGAAAAGAAAAAACAATTGTAAATGGTCCTAGGAAACTCTCAAACCTAATTTTGAAGACTTCTTCAAAGACTTAATTTGTGAATAGGAAGGCCACTATCATTAGGTGATCATGAACAAAGTTATCGACTTACAACCGTGACCTAAAAACGAGAACTTTGGTCCAAATAAAAAAGTGGTGACCGTTTTTTCAAACGGGTCAAAATTACAATATTTTTCAAGCATGGTCTTCAAAACTCATAGTAGCTTAGAAAAACCTTGAAATTAACATCTAAATAAAAAAGTGCCCCAACCAAAATAAGTTTTTATTTTTTATTTTTTATTTTTTTTATTCTAAACGTTAAAATTACGGCTCATTAAAAAATCTTAATTAAAGAAAAAAAACACATTAACATTAAAAAAGGTGTAAAAAAAAACTGATATGAAAAAAATTTAAAATTTTCTCCAAAAACAACAATTTAAAAAAATGTGATTTTTTTTAAAAGAATAATAAAATAACCTTTTAAACAAAAACATAAAACAAAAAATACAAAAACAATTGTAAATGGTCCTAATAAACTCTCAAATCTAATTTTGAAGACTTAAAATTTAAAATTTGCTCCAAAAACTACAATTTAAAAAAATGAGTTTTTTTAAAAAGAAAAATAAAATAACTTTTGAAACGAAAAAAAAGAAAAAGAAAAGAAAAAAAAAAATACAAAAACAATTGTAAATGGTTCTAGGAAACTCTTAAACCTAATTTTGAAGACTTATTCAAAGACTTAATTTTTGAACAGGAAGACTTAAAATTTAAAATTTGCTAAAAAAAACAACAATTTAAAAAAAATGTGTTTTTTTTAAAAGAATAATAAAAGAATCTTTGAAACAAAAAAAAAGAAAATAAAAAAATACAAAAACAATTTTAAATGGTCCTATGAAACTCTCAAACCTAATTTTGAAGACTTCTTCAAAGATTTAATTTGTGAATAAGAAGGCCAGTATCATTAGGTGATCATGAACAAAGTTATCGATTTAATGAGAACTGTGACCTAAAAACTAGAATTCTGGCTCAAATAAAAAAGTGGTGCTATGGGTAGTACCATTTTTTCAATTTTTTCAAACGGGTCAAAATTACAAAATTTTTCAAGCATGACCTTCAAAACTCATGAAAAGATGTTTACTAGTTTGTGATCTCAAAATCACCTGGGATCGCACCCAGCCTGAGCCACACCAAACCTTAACATGGTTGGATTTTTTGTCTCCACAGGTTTACCTTAACATGGTTGGATTTTTTTGTTTCCGATTAGATTTTTTGTCTCCAGGTTTCGAACCAATGCCTTAACATCATATATATATATATATTTTAAATATTTGTATTAAATTTTGTATTTTAAGTTATTTAGATAAGTTTTTATATATATATATATATATTTATTTTTTTTGTTTTTTTAAAGCTTTTAAACATAAATTTGTTTTTTATTTTTTTTTATATATTTTAATTATTTTTTTAAAGCTTTTCTTTAATTTTTTTAATACAAATTTGTTTTTTGTTTTTAAATTTATTTTTTTTAAAAGTGTTTTTAAGTTTTTAATTTTTTTTTAAAAACTAAAAACTAAAAATTCAAGGAATCATTTAGGAGTTGATTTTTAGTTGTTTATCAACGATGGTATTAGTTGTTGATGGCACGATTTTAATTAAGTTATAATTTCAACTAAAAAAAAAGTCAGTGTTATTGATCCAGGTGGATATCGGTGGCCACCCACCTTTTCCAACTAGCTCAAAACAATTTTCTGTCAATTTTGGTAATTTACTATTTTCAGCAGTTTTTAATTTCTGGGGCCATTTTGAGGGCTTAAATGAAGGTTTTTTGGGATCGAGCTTTTCAATGATAGCCAAAGGCATGATTGAGCTCCCGAAATGAATCTCCTCGACGATACCTTTCCAACGGGCAATCATGTGCCTAAAACAGAGATCGTATGCAAAAGTTATGACCCCGGGAAGTTGATGTACTAACTTACTCAAATGGGGCCCACACGACTTTAGGTTTTTGGATGTCTAGGGTTTTTAACATTCTTATTTATTGTAAAAAGGCCTTCAAATCCTTAGTGTAATCATCTTCTTATGAACGCGAGTAGCCGTCACATCTCTTCTCATAGATAAGCAACCACCATTCTAGCGAGTCTTTCACTCTGTATTTTTATAGTCTCTGTACATTTCTTTCATTAATAGAAATCGTGTATTATTGTATCTTTGTGTTTATAGTTTCATCTCTGATATATTTCTGTTATATTATTGGATATCCGTGATATCTCTGTGCATTTCTTTATTATATCTCCACTCTACGGCTCCGTTTGGGTAAGTTAGTACATCAACTTCCTGGGGTCGTAACTTTTGCATACGATCTCCGTTTTAGGCACATGATATGCCGTTGGAAAGGTATCGTTGAGGAGATTCATTTTGGGGGCTCAATCATGCTTTTGGTTATCAATGAGAAGCTCAATCCCGAAAAATGGCCCCAAAAGTTAAAAACTGCTAAAAATAGTAAATTACCAAAATTGTCAGAAAACTGTTTTGAGCCAGTTGGAAAAGGTGGGTGGCCACCGATATCCACTTGGATCAATCCTCCTTCCTTAGGAAGCAATGGTCTTCATTGCATTGAGTTCCTAGGGGAGAGGAAAAAAACGTTTATTGAATTTGAATCTTGGTGTGCTGCTTGCCTTGTTGGAGACGTCGCGCTGCTCAGTTTGTGGAAGTCTGTCACGAACCTGTTGAGGCTGAGGCTGTTCAACAAGTTGAGCTACATGAGAGGAAAATGTGAATAATGAATCTTTGTGCTTTGCTGCAACCTTGTCGACCTGCTTCTGTTGGATAGAAGGTGCCTGGGGTGAGGCTGTAGTGGTTGCAGTGTCCTTCTGTTCCCCTTTTGAACAGATTGTGAAGAAGCTGAATTTTGCAGTATGAGATACTAACTTGTGACACTTTTTAGGTGGAACAATAGTTGGAACTACCTCTGGTATTCTGTAGATATGACCCCCCAAAGTAACAATGACACTACGGGGTCGAGACTCATAAACATCATGACGTCTCCACATATATGGTTGGCCCAAGAGAACATCACAGAAATCTAGTGGGGCAACATCACATAATACCTCATCTTTGAAGGGTTGGATGCCGTATGACAATCGACACTGTTGGCTGACACAGACATCTCGTCCCTGGCGAAGCCACCCGATGTTGTATGGCTGTGGGTGTGGTGTTGTCGACAATCCCAACTGTTTGACGACCTCTGTTGAGATGAGGTTCTTTTGGCTTCCGTTATCAACAATAAAATGCAGTGGGACCCCCTTTACCCATATCTGTGAATGAAAAAGACGCTCCCCCTCTTCAGGATTTGTTGGTTCTTTTGGTTGAATTGTTATGGCCGCGACAATAGCAGTGGGGTCTGTGTCAATGATCTGTCCTTTACCAGTATTTTCAGAATCAGATTCCGAATCAGGGTTCGGCTCCTTGTCTTTGATCTTGGCCACCAATGATCGTTTTGAGCGACATTCATCGGTGTTGTGCCTGGGGATTTTGTGGAAATCACACCATTTTCCGGTGTCCTTCTTTGCCTTCCCATAACACTTCTTTTCCCGTGGCTTGGACTGGTTTTCAAGAGACTGTTTGTTAGGGATGCCTTTGTCATACTTTGGTTGTTGCATATTTGTAAATCCGAACTCCCGTTTGTTCTAATGCTTAAATTTCTGCCCGATTTTAACAACATATTGATATGCACCACCGAGTGATGAGATGTCCAGAAAATCCATTTCAGTTTGGATGTATTTGTGTAGCGTCCCACGGTATTTCAGAACAAAATTTCGTTCAGAGTCTTTGATACCCAACTTGATGCGCAAGGTATGGAAGGTATTGGTGAACTCCGGAACTGCTTGGCCCCTCTCTTGCCGCAATGTGGTCCATCTCATGTATTGGTCCTCATAGTTGTCAACAGGGTAATACTATTCCTTTACTGCATCCACACAAAAATCCCAAGTGGACTCGACCCCATATATTCCAGACTCCTTTGCCGAACTCTACTCCCAGTAAGTTTTCCACCAATGTTTGACATGGGGGAGAGCCTTAAGGAGCGTAAAGATGATCTTTTCTCTGTCAAAAAAATTGTGAATAGAGAAATAACCTTCTAACAGATTTAACCATTTATCTAGGGCATCCGCATCTAGCTGACCTTCAAATATAGGAATATCAAAATTGACCTGTACCTTAAAAGGTGAGGTGCCTCCAAAGTGACCACTTGATGAAGATGCACCTAATGCTATTGGGAGGCGTTGAAGGATGTGGGAAAAAATCTCCATCATTTCGTCCCTCTGTCGCCTGAGAGATTGTTTAAGCAACAGACTTATAGAATCGTTTGCTCCGTCGTTTTTATTTTCTTTCGCCATGGAGGGTTTCTTGGGCGTGCGAGAACGATTGTCTTCAAGAGAGACAAGATCGAGACCCAACTTTCTATACTCAGACCTTGCCGGGGACAGGCACTGAAAAATGATCAAGAGCAGCGTGCTCTGATACCACTGATCCAGATTATTTTCGGTACGAAATGAGAGCGTAGATATAATAAAGAAATGCACAGAGATATCGTGGATATCCAATAATATAGCATAAATATATCAGAGATGAAACCATAAACATAGAGATACAATAATAGACGATTTCTATTAATGAAAGAAATGTACAGAGACTGTAAAAATACAGAGTGAAAGACTCTCTAGAATGGTGGCAGCTTATCTCTGAGAAGAGATGTGATGGTGTAACACCCTGTTTCCCTCCAGTCTGCAAAAATAACTATATTGGTCAAGTATTGTGGCAAACTCAAAAATGTGAATGTGTGATGTAAATAGACCTTGTGAAAAAGGTCGATGAATGTGAATAATATTATGAATATATATTGCAGGACTGCTGAGAGGGGAATATGCTGAAAAAAAGAGACCACGATGGCTGGATAAAGGTGGTGGAAGACACCTGGAATGGTGGCGTTAACTTCCACTGAAAACCAATACCGTATTTGGTCTTCACTGGCCCGAAGAACCAAGAGCGGCTCACTGGCCCGAAATTAATTACTCGCAGGTTGGTAGGTGGATGGCTCCTCATGCGTAATGAGGGATGGGGGTGAAACCGCCCATCCGTGGGGTCCTGACACCTGACCACTGTGAGGGAGATCATGCCACACAGAACCTCGTCGGAAAGGAAAAAGGCAGGAGGAGTGTGCGATCACGGGCAGACACGAGGGAGGAAGAACTCTGGAAAATATGCAGAGTGAGTGATAGCGAAGAAGAAGGAGAGTAACCTTCGTTCTCGGTCATTGGCAGACAGAGACACAGTCTCGCAGTATCGTGGTCTCAACTCGAAGGTGGCTAGTGGTAAATCCGTTGGGAGTCGCTGAGCCTACGGTTGGGTGGAAATGAGCACCCCTCTCAGCAGTTGCATCACCTCTGGTGTTTTTCTGATAAGTGTTTTGTCTCTGGCATCTTGAAATATATATATTCTAGCATTTATGCTTATAAGCTGTGAAATTGTGAATGATTTCAGTGCAAGAATGTTTGTATGGTGTTTTGATCAGTACTGGTAGTTGCATGTTTATAATGGAAAGACTACATATGGCTTATGTTTTCATAAATCACTATTTATATGCATACTGATCTAATTCATACTTCACGTCTGGTTCTCGAGAGAGAGATACCCTTATCTACCTCAGATAGTACCTTGGGTAAATCTCTCCATAGAGATACCCTCCTTGAAAATCCCATTAAGAACCTGGAAAGAGGATGTGAAGGCGCAAGGCCTTAGTAACCCTGCACGAGGAGGAACAATCCTCTTGAAATCCCAAGATGGTTGTGTAGGGATAAGTATCGTTTGACGGGCGAGATCCTGTCGGAAGATCTGCGGTCACTCACGACCGTTAGATTGGAAGGAGAAGAGGGGGCATTAAATGCCTCAACCCCTTTCCTTTGTTTTCACGAGTAGCAAGTAGAGACCGAGACCCACTCAAGTCCTAGACTTGATGAAGGAGAGAAATAGATGTGATGAAGACTCTTTTAAGAGTCAAACCCAGGAGAAAGAGTGCAAAGCTCCCAAGTCCCTCATAGTTGATGAAGCTCAGGACAAATAGCACCTGGTCATATGCGTAGACCCTGTAGTAATTCACAGAGGTCGAGGAAATCTTTCACGGCTTCAGAGTAGAGAAGCCCGGGAGGGATAGTGCCGTTTTGCGCACTGAGCCATAGCTGCGAAGGTTGTAGAGGAGAAGCAAATGTCGAAACCTTTGATACTTAAGAAATATTCCAAGGAGAAGAAAGAGAAGTGCATGCTCAAGGAAGAGCTACAATTGTCATTAGATTAGATGGAGTGAAATAGATCTGGGTCGTTGAAAATGTACGTCCAGACGCGTGCAAAAGAGAGAAGAATCAGACGGCAGAGACACTTCGAGATAGAAGTGGCGAACAACTGATAACCGTTGGATCTTGCAGAGTTGCAAGGAGGTTAGGGTTGGGTGCTTCAACCCACGAAGTCTCAAGTGGCAAAGTTGAGAGAGGATCAGGACCGTCCATCCGAGGAGGATAGGTGGTAGAGATCCAGGGATCTCGCGAACTCAGAGGTTCGCAAGGTAAGAGCCTAAAGGTTGGGTGCTCCAAGTTGCGAGTGGCGAAGTCGCAAGAGGATCAGGACCGTCCATCCAAGGAGGACAAGTGGCAGAGATCTAGGGATCTCGTGAACTCGGAGGTTCACAGGTAAGAGCCCAAAGGCTGGGTGATCCAAGTCGTGAGTGGCGAAGTCACGAGGAGCGGAGACAGCCGTTGGATCTAGAGAACGGGAGGACCGTTGGATCAGGAACCCCATCGCCTATCGCGTGTTTGGGGGTTCGGAGGTTGAAAGGAGTCGTTCACAACTTCACGAGTAGCGAAGTGCCGAGAGCCGAGCACGAGAGAACACGTGGCAGAACTTCAAGGTGGGGCCTGCGTGATTGACGGGTGGACACGTGTTGCCGGGAGAAGGGAGTCAACGCTCCGTTGACTTCTCGCGTCTCGGGGATTCGCGGGATAAGAGCATGAGAGCTCGACCCTTGGACTTGCGAAGTCACGAGTAGCGAGAACGCGAGAGAGAAAATTAAATATCGCTTCTCGAGGGTTCGTGAAGGGAAGGTGCCAAGATTTGACGCTACAACTCGCGAAGTGGCGAGTTGCGAGCAATGCGAAAGGAAGGTCAACCTTCGCTGACTTTCAAGTCTCGGAGGATCACATAAGGAAGGAACGAGAGTTCAACCATTGAACTCACAAAGCGACAAATAGCGAGGGGAGCTAGCGTTTAGCCTAGCCGGCGGTCACACGTAGAGGACGCTGACAGAAGGAAGCTATACCCATTTCATGATTTTGGGTATCGACGATTTGTGAAGAAAATCAAAGGGTCTTTGACTCACGACTCGCGAGGTCGCGAGTTGTGAAAGATGCCGACATTTAGGCGCATATGTGGTCCTATCGAACTAGGGACTAAAGAAAGGGAGCTAGTGCTTTGTCGTTAAGCGACCGGTAGATCTGGACGGCCAGAATCTGCATGCCTAGATTTACGACCAGGGTTTCATTCCGAAGCCCCCTCGCCATTCTACCTTTAAGATTGGACTCACTTGTATCGCTGAGTCGCGAAACACGAAAAGGCTCCTGGTTTGTTTGGTCTGTGGTCCTAACCCACGATCACAGGGAGGTGAACAGGAAAGAACTAGCCTGCGCTAGGCCCCTGTAGGACTTCGGGGATTCTGTCCCTTGAGGAAAAGCTAAAATTTTATTATGCCTAGTGGGTGTGTGACAAATTGGTATCAGAGCATGGTTACAACACTCGGCCTGCTTGGGCTCATGAATGAGTTGTGCAGAAGCTCCGTTCGGAACACTCCTAAGAGGAGTAACCCTCTATCTTAAACCCTTTTATATTCAAAGGATCAAAGTTTGAAAATAAGAACCCGATTGTGTATGCATGTGAAAGAATTATGAATTTTTGCGCGGGTTATAAAAATGTATCTAACCACTGACTAACAACCAGCGTTTGTTTTTTGCACCCAAGAGGGCGATCATCCGCGGGAAATTTACAGACGCAGAGAATGGTGACTCATCAAGAGGTGGGAGAGGGCTCCCACAATAGAGACGAAGAGTCTGACGAAAGAAGGGTAATAGGGACCCCTCCAGATCTAGCTGAGACTGTGAGAAGTCTCATGGTCGAGTTGCAAAGCTGCAAGGCCGACAATGAAAGGATGATTAAAGAACAAGAAAAACAGACAGAAATTAACGCAGTTTTACTACAGAGTTTATTTGATCTGTAAAGACAAATGCAACATGAACCTGAAACTTAGAAACATGGTCATGTCAGTGGCCACACTGAGAGGAGCACCTCGAAAAAGGTCCACCCCAGAGGTAAGGGACCAGTGCTGAGTGATTCCTCTGAGAAGGAAGATGGCGATTAAGAAGACTCTTCCAGCAGCAGAACCGGTTCCTATTCGCGAAGAAAATAGAAGAAGAAAAAGATTTCCAAGGGTCATAAATTTGAGGAATTCAGAAAGGCCAAACCACCCTCCTTCAATGGTGAGATAAAGAAGGGAGAGGAAGTAGAGGCCTGGCTGCTTGGACTAAAGAAATATTTCAGAGTCCATGATTTTTCAGAAAATTTGAAGGGCCGAGTAGCCACCTTCAATCTGAACGGAAAGGCTTCCATTTGGTGGGAA
>ML786005.1:1755584-1767771 GCA_009831015.1 Picea engelmannii | reverse complement strand
CCTCAGATAGTACCCTGGGTAAACCTCCCCATAGAGATACCCTCCTTGAAAATCCCATCAAGAACCTGGAAAGAGGATGTGAAGGCGCAAGGCCTTAGTAACCCTGCACGAGGAGGAACGATCCTCTTGAAATCCCAAGATGGATGTGTAGGGATAAGTATCGTTTGATGGGCGAGATCCTATTGGAATATCTGCGGTCACTCACGGCCACAGTAGAGACAGAGACCCACTCAAGTCCTAGACTTGATGAAGGAGAGAAATAGATGTGCTGAAGACTCTTTTAAGAGTCAAACCCAGGAGAAAGAGTGCAAATCTCCCAAGTCCCTCATAGTTGACGAAGCTCAGGACAGATAGCACCTGGTCAAATGCATAGACCCTGTAGGAATTCACAGAGGTCGAGGAAATCTTTCACGGCTTCAGAGTAGAGAAGCCTTGCAGGGATAGTGCCGTTTTGCGCACGGAGCCATAGCTGCGAAGGTCACAGAGGAGAAGCAAAGGCCAAAACCTTTGATACTTAAGAAATATTCCAAGGAGAAGAAAGAGAAGTGCATGCTCAAGGAAGAGCTACAACTGCTGTTAGATTAGCTGGAGCGAAATAGATCTGGGTCTTCGAAAATTTACGTCCAGATGCGCACAAAAGAGAGAAGAATCAGATGATAGAGACACTTCGAGATAGAAGTGGTGAATAGCCGATAATCATTGGATCTTGCAGTGTTACAAGGCGGTTAGGGTTGGGTGATTCAACCCATGAAGTCGCGAGTGGCGAAGTCGTGAGAGGATCAAGACCGTCCATTCGAGGAGGACAGGTGGTATAGATCCAGGGATCTCGTGAACTTGGAGGTTCGCAAGCTAAGAGCCCAAAGGTTGTGTGCTCCAAGTCGCGAGTGGCGAAGTCGCGAGAGGATCAGGACCGTCCATCCAAGGAGGACAGGTGGCAGAGATCTAGGGATCTCGCGAACTCGGAGGTTTGCATGGTAAGAGCCCAAAGGCTGGGTGCTCCAAGTCGCGAGTGGCGAAGTTGCGAGGAGCGGAGACAACCGTTGGATCCAGAGAATGGGAGGACCGTTGGATCAGGAACCCCATCGTCTATCGCGCATTCAGGGGTTCGGAGGTTGAAAGGAGTCGTTCACGACTTCATGAGTAGCGAAGTGCCGAGAGATGAGCACGAGAGAACACGTGGCAGAACTTCAAGGTGGGGCCTGCGTGATTGACGGGTGGACACACGTCGCCTGGAGAAGGGAGTCAACGCTTCGTTGACTTCTCGCGTCTCAGGGATTCGTGGGATAAGAGCATGAGAGCTCGACCCCTGGACTTGCGAAGTCGCGAGTAGCAAGAAATCTAGAGGGAAAATTAAATATCGCTTCTCGGGGGTTCGTGAAGGGAAGGTGCCAATATTTGACGCTACAACTCGCGAAGTGGCGAGTTGTGAGCAGTGCGAAAGGAAGGTCAACCTTCGCTGACTTTCAAGTCTCGGAGGATCGCATAAGGAAGGAACGAGAGTTCAACCATTGAACTCACGAAGCGACAAATAGTGAGAGGAGCTAGCGTTTAGCCTAGCCGAAAGTCATGCGTAGAGGACGCTGACAGAAGGAAGCTCTACCCATTTTGTGATATCGGGTATCGACGATTTGTGAATAAAATTCGAGGGTCTTCGACTCACGACTTGCAAGGACGCGAGTTGTGAAAGGTGCCAGCATTTAGGTGCGTATGTGGTCCTATCAAACTAGGGACTAAAGAAAGGGAGCTAGTGCTTTGTCACTAAGCGACCGGTAGATCTGGACGGCTAGAGTCTGCACGCCCAGATCTACGACCAGGGTTTCATTCCGAAGCCCCCTTGCCATTCTACCTTTAAGATTGGACTCACTTGTATCGCTGAGTCACGAAACACAAAAAGACGCCTAGTTTGTTTGGCCTGTGGTCCTAACCCACGATCACAGGGAGGTGAACAGGGAAGAACTAGCCTGTGCTAGGCCCCCGTAGGACTTCGGGGATTCTGTCCCTTGAGGAAAAGTAAAAATTTTATTATGCCGTAGTGGGTGTGTGACAAACGACTACTCACATTCATAAGAAGATGATTACATTAAGGATCTGAAGGCCTTTTTACAATAAACAAGAATGAAAAAACCCTAGACATCCAAAAACCTAACACTAGGAGATGAAGCGCCAAAAGTCACGTGGGCCCCGTTTGGGTAAGTTAGTACATCAACTTCTCGGTGTCGTAACGTTTGCATACGATCTTCGTTTTAGGCACTTGATAGCCCGTTGGAAAGGTATCGCCGAGGATATTCATTTTGGGGGCTCAATCATGCCTTCAACTATCATTGATAAGCTCTATCCCGAAAAACCTTCATTTAGGCCTTTAAAATGGCCCCAGAAGTTAAAAACGGCTAAAAATAGTAAATTACCAAAATTGCCAGAAAACTGTTTTGAGCCGGTTGGAAAAGGTGGGTGGCCATCAATATCCACCTGGATCAGTTATTGGTAACAACATTTTTTTATTCAAGTGTAAATTTTAAAGTCTTTGTCGACAATGACATCAGTTGTCAACGCGTCTGAATTTTAACCATCGTAGAAAATGGTGCTATCGATAGCACCACTTTTCAAAATGGGGTAAAAAATGTGACCCTTGAAAAAATGAGAACTCTCGAGAGTTCTCGTTAAGTTGGTAACTATGTTCATGTCAAATTGTTGTTGGGAAGACACATTTGGCACATGGCAAGAGGAATCCATTCAAAGATCCTAAAAATGACACTAAACCTAATGCACCTAGTGCTTCAAACAGGGTTTGTAATGATTCTAATGCAGGTGCTTCATAGAAGTAATAATGTAAACCATGTAAGTACTATGGAAAAACCAATCACATTGAAAAAAACTGTTTTAAGAGGTGTAATGAGCTTGCCAAATCCAAGAAGAAAGCCTCTAAAGAAAAATGGGTAATTGTCACTGCATATTTTTCTCTGCCAAGTAAATCATCCTCCTCTCCTATGGAATGGACCTTGGATTCAGGGGCCTCCAATCACGTCATTGGTAATGGTTCTTTGTTTACCTCTTACGATAAAGAAAAACATTTGGCTTAGAAAGTTTCAATTTGTGATGACAACAATCTTTTAGTAATGTGGTGTGGCAATGATGATGTTTCTAATGGTGTACCAAAAGATGTTTTTTCATGTTGAAGGCATGCCCATCAATTTTCTTTTTGTTTACCATGCTTGTAAAAATGATATAAATTTGAAGCTTGTCATGATCACTATGTATTGAAAGATATTAATAATGGGTTCAAATTGTTTCATCTGGCCCTATTGATCATGATGTTTGTTGGTTTAAGTTTACTCTCCTCTTTTGACGAACAACTTTTTTATTATTATGTTACACATGCCGATGAGCAAAGTAAGTTGTGGGATGAAAGATCAAGCCACTTGAATTTTGGTAAAATGCAACTATTGTCTAAGATAGTACATGGCTTACCTCCAATTTCTTCCACTAAGGGTGTTTGTGAAGGTTTGTGTCCTCGACAATCTTCACAAAGAAAACTTGAAAGTGATAAAGCTTGGCATGCCCTATAACCATTGCGGTTGGTTCATAATGACATATGTGGTCCTCTTGATATTCCCTCCTTATCATGGTCTCTACTTTATCACCTTCATTGATGATTACAATAGGAAAGCTTGGGTATATTTATTGAAATATAAAAGTGAAGCATTTGTTATCTTTCAAGAATTTAAAGCCCCAGTTGAAAAATAATTTGGGAAATGCATCAATAATTTTTGTACTGATAATGTGGGGGAGTACACTAAAAATGAATTTTCAACATATTTAACAAAGCATAACATTAAACGTCAAAGGAATGTTCCTTACACATCTTAATAGAATGGAGTTGCACAAAGGAAAAACATAACTCTATTTTAAATGGCTAGTTGTATGTTGCATTCACAAGGACTTAAGAAAAGATGTGAGCAAAAGAAAGTAAAAGAAATTTGTTGTGAAAATCATATTTTGAACATGGTTCCTCTTAAACCACTTTTGTATATTACTCACAAAGAAAAGTGGAGTGGTAGATGACTGGATATTAGCAATTTCAAAGTATTCAGCTAAGTGTGTTGGGCTCAATGGAAGAAGTTGGAGCCCAAATCTCATAAACTCATTTTTGTTGGTTATAGTGAGGATTCTAAAAAATACAAGTTATTTGATCCATCTATTCAAGATGTCATCATTCATAGGGGTGTACAAATCCATGAGATCTCTACACCACTAGATTCTACAAAACCTCATGGTTTCTTGAATTTACCTAAGTCTTCAAATGATTTTGTGTCTATCAATGCTTCAAGTGATGAAAAACATAACTTTCTTCTTGTTTGAGCTTGAAAACCACTTGAATATCTAGGTTGTAATGTTGGTATTCCATTTGATACTCGTAGGACTAGATTAGAATTTGTTCTTATGGAAAAAATGTTAAACATAGATGATCCTTCCACTTATGTAGAGGCTAAAGGAAATACAGGATGGGAGAAAACAATAGTTGTTGAATATGATTATTTGATTAAGAATCATACTTGAGATTTAGTTCACTTTCTCCTGGGAATAATCTTGTTGGATGTAAATGGGTCTATACGACCAAATTTAATGCATATGGATAGATAGAAAAGCAAAAGGCTCCCTTAATAGCAAAAGGGTTTCTACAAAGAGAATATATTGATTACACTGAAACATATGCTTTAGTTGCTAAAATGAACACCATAAGAACTATTTTTTCTCGTGTTGCATCTTTTCACTAGGAAATTCACCAAATGGATGTCAAGATTGTTTTTCTAAATGGTGATCTTCATGAATAAATTTATATGCAACAACCACTTGGTTTAATCACTTATGATACTTCAAGTTTGATATGCAAGTTGAACAAGTCCTTATAAGGTCCTAAACAATCACCTAGGGATTGGTATGAGAAATTTGATACTCATTTCTTGATGAGTGGTTTCAAGTAGCGTCGATTTGATCCAAATCTATATGTTCATTTATTTAAATATGATGTTGTCATAGTTTTTCTTCATGTGGATGATTTTATTCTCATAGGTAGCGAGATTTTATTAATCATGGAATTCAAGAATGATGTAAAGCATAATTTTGAAATGAGGCCTTTTACATTACTTTTTGGGTCTTCAGGTTTGGTATATTGTTGATGGGATTTACCTTTTAAAGCCTAAGTATGCTTTGGATTTTCTTGGTTGGTTTCACTTGAGGGATTGTAAGCCTTCACCAACACCTTTTCAATCCGAAGTCAAATTAACAGTTGTATGTGAATCACCTCTTGTTGATGCCACACTCCATTGCCAAATTGTTGGTAGATAGATTTATTTGACTCATTGTAGGCATGCTCCTTCTTTTGCTGTTAGTATGGTTTCAAGGTTCATGCAAAAGCCTCATGGAATTCATTGGAAAGAAGTTAAAAGGATTTTGATATAAACTATGTTTTTTTTTTTCTCTCAATGTAATGTTTTGAGTGAATCACCATACCGTTCAAATCTTGATTTTCTGAATATTTTTGTTGTTCCAAAGTATTCTTCTGCTCCACAATGCTTCTCGATATGTCTCTTTTCCAAATCTGTCTCCTGTAAATTTTGGAAAAATAATGAAAATATTGAATACCCTCTTAATATTAAAAAAACTTTATGAAAATGGTTTAGAGTGAATCACCATACCTTTCAAATAATCATATTCTGAATAATATTGTGGTTCCAAAGTATTCTTTTGCTCCAAATGTTCCTCCATATGTTTCTTGCAAGTCTCTCCCCTGCAAAATTTTGCAAAATAATGAAATAGTGAATATTTTTATAGTATTTAAATGATTTTCTGAAATTCAATTCTCGCTTTTTTTTTTAATTGTCTTAAAAAAATCGCGTTCTTTTTTTTAACTTTTTCAGCACGACGATGATTTTATGTAAGACACATTGGTGCAACCATATTACATTACACATTGATGCGTCCATATTAATTGATGCACTGGAGACATAATTGTTTTTTATTAACAAAATCTTGAAACACGGTGTGGTTGATTTTTCAATACACCGATGCTTATTGTTAATATGTGCACCGATGCGTTTTTGGTTTATAAGTGCTCTGAGATGCTTTTAAAGTTATTTGAACTTTTGTTTGCACATAAAATAGTATATTCATATCAAATTGTCTTTTAGGATGAATTCACATGACTTCCAATACTTCAAGTATACATTTTACGTTTTATGTCTCTTTATTCTTAAAAAATGGTTTGAAAACTATATTCAAACTCAAATTGTGGTATGGTCCTCGAAATTTATTTTAGATATGTACATGAAAATTTGTTGCTAATTTTGCTGAAATGCAGGGAGAAAACCTTATTATATGATCAAATGGCCAATTCTTCAAATTCCATCCCATTCCATATTGCTCAAAGTTCATCGTGGAGTTCTCCCTTTCAATCTCTAGTAAGTTTAACTTATTTTATTTATGTTTCGATTATCTCATTGATTTTTTTTTATCCATGTCAATCTGAATAAAAATGTATCCAAATTTGTAGGATCCTGATTCAAAATAGAGTTCAGATGTAGAAAATATTCTAGTAACGGTTCAAAAATGTCGAAAGGTTTTATCATAAGCAACATACCACAAATAGTTGGTAGATGAAAATGGACAACCGCTTTACCCTGCCAATTGTGACATTACATCTTTCAGCCACAATCCTTGGTTGACGATGGTAATAATTGTTTGGTATAATGTAATTTGAACAAACAAATTATTGCATTGTGTTTACTAATATCATCGATGTACTAATGTTCAATATTTTTAATATTAGGATTCTTTTGATGATGAGCGACCTACCTACCATGTTTCGTTGCACCTCACAACAATGTTAACCTGAGAGAAGGATGCAATGAGAGCACAACTTGAGAGGAATCGTACTAAGAATGGTTGAATCAACCAATTATTCAATTCCTGCTATGTCCAGGTTCACTAATTAGGAATGACTACAACAATAGTAGTTCTTCAGAAGTTGGTAATGGAGACAATAAAAAATAGGTTGGTATGGATGATTACTTACGGGATACAACTGCCATGGAGACAATGTTGTTAAACACATTCCAAAACGATGAGCTAGGGGATGATGCTCATATCAATGATACCATTTTTGAAATCCTAAAATATGCTTTCACCACCCCTCTCTTTGGACCTAGTGTCTGGTCAAATTCTACCTAGCTTGGGACAACAATGTTAATGTACAACGTGAAAGCAAAGCTTGGCATGTCAAACAAATGTTTCTCGACAATATTGAGGTAATTGACCAACAAGTGCCTTATATTAATTTTGAGAAATCTTGTCACATAATCAACATTAGAAATGGTTTCTTTTATAAATGTTAAATGACCTTGTACATTTCTATTGCCCACTACTTGCAGGATATTAAAAGTTAAGGTTCTTCCTAGTGATAATGTTTTTTCCGGTAGCTGCGAAGAGAAAAAGTGGTTGTTGAAAATGTTGGGTGTTGACTATATATCATAGCATGCATGTTCGAATGATTGTATTCTTTATAGAGGAGAATATGCAGACAAAGAGATATGTCTGAAATGTGGGCATGACAGGTACCATAAATCAAATAAAAATGGTAAATTGCATGGTCCTCCTCATAAGATATTGAGTCACATGCATATAATCCGAAGGATTCAAAGGCTTTTGCATTGCAAATAATTATCTATGTTGCATGGATGGCATGCCTCGCACAGAAGTGAGTAAGGAGTTATGTGAATCCCAATAGATTCAATAGCCATGAGTTATATAGAGAATACATGGCCATAAAAATTCAAGGATGAAGTATGAAATCTATGAATCAACATAGCAATGGATGGAATGAACCCATATTCCCTCCCAAACACCAACTATTATGTTTGGCCTGTAGTAGTGATCAATAACAATATCCCCCCATGGTTGTCTGTGAAGAATGAACATATTATGTTGGCTCTTATAGTCCCAGGTAGAAGACAAGTGAAGAATATGGATGTCTACCTACAACCATTGGTAGATGAATTGAAGGAATTATGGGAAGGGATACATGTATACAATGTATCAAGACACATTGCAATAGAGAGGAGTTTTACGTTTTATGGCATATGGACTTACACCACACATGATTATCCAGGCATAGGAGTTTGCTATGGTAATTAACATGTTTATTGATTTGTTTATATACGTAACAATATTTATTTGCATATTTAATTCATTTTGTTTGACATTCTATTCTTAAACGCTAACGTGTTATGTATACAATAATTTCACAGGTATTGTAACTAAAGGCTATCTTGGATGTAAATGTTGTGGACCTACTCTGAAGGCTAGGTGGTCCAACCACCTACGAAAACCATTGTATGACTCTCGAGGGTATTCCTCCCAGAAGAACACCCTTATAGAAGAGAAACATCCGCTTTCAATGGTAAACCAGAGAGAACCAAAGGCCTGCAATAATGACACCAGCATAATGGCTTAGAGCATATTAAAGAGAGAAGGAGAAGGAGATTAGAAAAATATTGGTTTCAAATGGGGAGCCTATGTTCGATGATTCATAATTCTTTGACTTCTATGTTGAGAAATTTCCCATTGGGATGAAAAGAAAATATATCTTTTATGAGCTCCCCTATTGGGAGCATCTTAAGATTTCCCACTTACTAGATCCCATGCATATATTTAAAAATGTTTCATCTTATTTATGGAGGCACATATCATCGAAATAAAGTGACACATTGGTTGTGAGGAGAGATCTTATTTCTTCTAAAACTAAAAAGAAACATTGGCCAAGACAAGAAAATAGAGGAGAGGTTGGTCCCTCTTGGTCTTTCAAAGAAGGTGATGTCCCATGGATTTTGAAGAAAGAAGATCTTTCTTTGGCAAAGAAAGTTATATTGGGTGTGAAGGTTTCTTCTTTATAAGGGTCGCCCCTACGATGTTGCTTCACTATGCGTTAAGACCATTTGTCGGGTTGAAATCACATGACCATTTGAACCTTCTAAAGGTACGACGTATGTCAAAAATATGATTTAATAAATTTTAATTTTATTTTTTATGCCATGGGATAAAACATAATTAATTTTTTATACGTTTTCTTTGTAGTGTCATTATCCTCTGCTCATGCGTGGGTGTGTGAACCATGACTTCCTCCATGACCTAAGGCGTGCCATATCTAAATTATCTTAATTTATATGTTGGATCACATCAAAGGAGATTCATATTGCTAGCATTCCACGTTGGTGTCAAGAGATAGTTGAGATTGTTTGTATGTTTGAGAAGGAACTACCATCGAGTTTCATGGACTTGCAGGTTTATCTTCTAATTCACCTAGTAGATGAGGTTGAATTAGTCGGGGTGGTCTCCTTGTTGTTGGATGTTTTTTTTAGAGAGGTACATGAAGAAATTGAAAGGATTTGTTCGTCAAATGGAAAAACCCTAAGGGTCTATGGCAGAGGGGTACATATCATATGAGTCTTTCTATTATGTTAGTCAGTACATCAAGCAGATCGACAACACACCAAGTGTAGTGATTTGGGACAAAGAAAGGGATGAAGACAAAAGAGAAAGGGAGTTTCTCCAAACGAATGGAAAAAGACGATAAATAATAAGTGACTTATCGTTTTTCAAATTTCTACATAGTAACTTTTCACACTGAACTTCATAATGTATATTTTCATGATCTCATATGTACTATATGTTGGTTTTATTTCATGAATACATCAACTAATTCATAAATTGATGCCATCAATAAATTCATTCTTTACAATTTGGAGACAACACAACCATGGTTTGCATTGTATGTGTAGAAGACGAGGAAATGGGAAAGTGACAGGAAATAATTCAAACAGTTGAGTGGTAGAAGCATGCCTTATCCTGATCATTTAAAATAAAATATGCCAATGATATGCCCCAAGACTTTGGTTTCTAACCAAGTCAGAGAAAAATATGGTGCATTCGGTCCTTACCCGTGTGAAGAAGAGAATGCATTAAACATAGGGATTGGTTGCAACAACTTGGTAATAATATTTTTGTGTACATAATTTTTAACTTTGTAATGTACATTTGAATTGTAAGTACATCTATATTATTTTATATTTTAATGGTCGGGTTATTAGACACATATTGACACTATGATTTGTTCATTTTTTATGGGTACATTTGTTCCCATCTATGTGGGTATATGGACATCATTTTTGCACACAGGATGTCGATGAAGGACACATGACACAAAACTGTGGAGTGGAAGTCAAGTTTGGCCAATCTAGTCGTGCTAGCCACTGTGATCAAAACACCATACAAGGGAAGTTAGGTTACATCGGAAATATACAAGTGATCATTCAAGTGGACTTCTCTTATTTCCAATGTGTTATTTTTAGGTTCAAGTGGCGGGACACCTTTGATCAGAATAATATAAAGGAAGATCGTGATAGTGAGAGGATATGTATCAACTCTAAAAATATGTGGGATGAAGCGAAGGAGCCTTATGTTTTCCCAAAACATTGCAACCAAGTGTTTTTTACCCATTTGTGTTGGATAGGGATTGGTGGTTTGTATTAAGATTGGTGGTTTGTATTAAGACACGACCTTAGATCAAAACATATTTTTGAGAACAATAATGTTATCATTCCAAGTGAGGAAGTGTTAGCGATATTTCCTGTAGAGGGGATTAGATAGAAAAATAAGGGGTTAAAAACCCATTTGTCCTAAGTTTTGGGCGATAATGCGCCCATGGTAAGCAACAAGCAAGTCCGAGCGGTCCAGATTCATGCGCCCGGATCAACGGCGTGCGTTGGATTTCAGACCCCCCTTGCCTTTCTACCTTTAAGCGGGGGGGGGGTCCGGAATCAGGGGCGCACCTCTCCGACGGCTCAGATCAGCGCGCCCAGATCAACGACGATGAAGACCATTCCGGAGCCCCCCCGCCTTTCTACCTTTAAGTGGAGGGGGGGGGTCCGGAATCCCATATGCAGCTTCCCAACGGCCACGATCGAGGAGCCCCAGATCAACGACGCTCGTGCAGCTCCGCCCTTCTCAGCTGCCCTGTGCTTAACCAGTGTGGGCCCTCCTCTCCTGCCTTGTCATCTTCCAGTTCACCTTTCTCCCGCTGCCGTGTGTCACTCGTCCACCTCATCCTTTTGGTCCGCGTGGTTCTCCCTTCTTCCTACCATCCACTCGCTGCTTGCCTCGTGTTCCATTCCTTTCCACGACAGCCTCTCACCAGAAGGCGAATCCTCTCGTCTTCTTCCCCCTTTCTTCCACCTGATGTCTTCCGCCATGAATTGTCCTCCGTCATCCTCCACTCATCTCGTCACTTCTTCCACACCCTTATAACCCGACACCACCATTCCTGTCATGCGCCTCATCCTCCACGCTGGCCTCCATGCTTGTTCCTCAAGCTATTCCATTATTCTAGGTGGCAGTGCGAGAAGTCCTCCTTATCCCGAAATGCTGAGTTGGCCGGGCCATTCTCAATCCCAAGAAGCAATTATTGAAGCGGTTGGTGGTGGTTAGACATCGTCTCCGCCATAATGGGGACGTCCTTCAATGAATTAAAGGCACGTCGATTCGCCGATGTAACTTTCAGAAGATCTATCGCATCTGCCACAAGTTGCACGATTATTCAAATATTGCGGCTGCAGAGTGTCAGAAGCCATGCAGACACAAAGCTTTCAATGCATTTTCTTGGTTCCGCTGCTGTTGTTGTTTTGAGTATATGAAGGCATTTTTGCCATTTTTTGTATCTATCGATGGTAGAGCTAAGCTCCCAACTGTAAAGTTTCAGCGACATTCTGGTTTCCTGGTTATGCCTCTGTGTTTGAGACTTCTTGGTTTATGACAAACAATTCTTCTTTTTACATCTTTGTTTCATCTCATGCCGGAGTGTTCACAGTTGAATGATTCACGTGGTTTGTTGCAATTATGTTATGATAAAGGATTTGTCGTGGCATTTTTGTACTCTCTGGTTTTCTGTGTTTGAACATAAAGAGACTTTGTGTTTGAATGCTTTCTCCTCTAGTCTATTATGAACATGATGTTTATTATAGACCTTTGCACTCTTCTTGCATAAGTCTTCCACCTGCTCACCTTTTACTACGACTCACTGTTTGGAGTTTATCAAGACCTCACTCGTTCATGCATGCCTGGTCTGGTTTCTGAGTTGACA
>ML786005.1:1713505-1724899 GCA_009831015.1 Picea engelmannii | reverse complement strand
GGCCGCGTTGGCTGGGGCCGTGGATGTTTCCCCATAGGGGTTTTACCATGTGAAAACATCGGTGTGTTGATCTTTGATCTGGTTATGTGAGTGGTTACTGAAGGTGTTCGTCCTCTGTTGGAATACCTGTGTTTTCGAACACATCAACAGAGGTGCAAGGAGTGCACAGGAAGGAACTCCGTCTCGAGTTCAGGGAAGACATAACTATTGAAGGTTCTATAGAGCTCTGCCAAGAGGGCATCGAATGAGTGCATAGAGTGCACCAGGGAACTCTATTTCGAGTTTTGAGAAAAGAGAAGTGTCGAAGAGAAGACACTCACAGGTTTGCTGAATAATCTGTAGGCTCTGCAAGGTGTGCATCGAGCAGGAGAATGCTAGGTGGGCGTAAGGAGTTTTCTTTTCAAGAAAACTTCTCGAATCTGAGTTATTCGAGATCCTAGAATGCAAAGTGTGCGCAGGCGTAAATCTCTGAGAGGATGAAGCTCAGAAGGGACAATGTTTCTATAACTCAAACGAGACCCAAAGGAACCGGGCTCGCAAGAGGAAGAGTCGAAGGCCGAGACCTTCGAGACTTAGAAAATATTCTAAGTCAAAAATCCAAGAAATATTAGGAGGAAGAGCACAACTGTCGTTGGATCAACACTAGGAAGAAATATCCATACCGTTGAATCTATGTCCAGGCAGCAGGAGGAGAGTGCACAAGGAGGACAGATCTGAATCGTCAGATTTAGCGCCAATACCCGACAACCATTGGATTAGGTGAAGGAGCACAGGGTTTAAACCCTTGGATATCCACACATTCAGGAATCAGAGGTTGGAGGAGCAGAGGAGGCTGCACCCCATACTTGCAATCGTCGAAATCGTGCCAACCATTGGATCTAGAGTGCAGTGGCCCGAGAGCCGCTGGATCAAGGATACATGCACGCGATTTAGTCCCTAGGAGGTGCACAAAAGATCAAACCGTGACCGTCAGATATTGCATAAAGGACCGATAGCCATCATATCCGGAAAGAGGAGAATGAGGTTTAACCCTCGTAGAATAAAAGGAGAGGACTCGACGAAATCTCGAAAGCATCGTGACAGTCCACAGGAGGACATATGGCAAGCGGTCAAGGTTTTGGGAAAAGGCATGAAATATTTCGAGCCATCGATCCAGTTAGATCGTGGTCGTCGATTCCAGAAGGACCCGACCCATTGATCTCTTAGCAGAGAGATTTCGACATTTCGTGGACCGAGGATTCAAAAGGTAAAGGAGGAACGCTTGCATCGCGATTCCCTGAATCGCGAAAGATGGTAGCGCTTTGAATTTAAGTGTGTGGTCACGTGGATGGAGGCTAAGGGAGGAGCCAGAGATGTTAAGCCCTTTTCGACATTTCGACAACCGGGAGTTCAAGAGTGAAGGAGTCGTGAGACATGGAGTCCCGACTCACGATATCATGAAACCCCGAAATCATTCAGAGGAATAACACTAGGTCATAGGACCGGGTCACATGGAGAAGGTTTAAGGGAGGAGCCAAGGAGCCATTAGACCCTTGTGAGGTTCGACATTTCGGAAATTCCGAGGACAAGGAGCCAGTGCACTTTGCGTTGAAAACCCCGAAGTCGCAAAACACGAAAGGTGTGTTGTTTACACCTTGGGTCATAGCCTGAGGTCACTAGATAAGAAGAGGCTAGTTGGAAAAGAATCAACATGAGGTGTGTGTTGGTTCAGAACAGAGAAGAGCACCAAAAAGGGGGACGCGCGCGCAGATTTTCTCAAGACCTGTGCCAGAGGACAAAGGGGCCTGTGGATTCGTTCAAAGGGTTCCAGCAGGAGCTCGAAGAGCCATTTCAGCTCAGAAGAAGATCGATCCAGAGATCGAGAAGTCGCAGAACCTTGTTGAGGTAGGGGGACTGCATCAAGTGGTATCAGAGCCACTTTATTTCTGTAGACAGGCAGAGGGAGGTAGAGTAGATAAAGAAAATACTTTGCTACAGACCATCAAGTGGTATTAGAACTAACAGATTTTCTATTTGCATATCACAGACAAGAGGAGGAATGTGAAGGGATACAGTTTGATACCATCAAGTGGTATCAGAGCAGATTTTTGTCTGTAGATCTCAGACAAAAGAGAAAGAGGAGACTGTTACTTTGTTCACAGACAAAGGAGAGATGGTGGGAGAAATTCTGGTAACATCAAGTGGAATCAAGAGCAGAGATTCATTTGTATACAACAGGTGAAAGAAGCAGGGTGTTAAAGCTCTGTGGTGATTGTTGCAAGGTGTGCATCAAATGATAGATAGCCAAGCGAGTTGTAGGAGGACATGGAGATGCTCTCAGACGTAGAGTGATCCATACATTTTCCAGGAGGGCAGGTGAAATATGGAAATGGCTACTGAAGGCCATGAGCGTGGTGGAAGAGGAGACCACCAGCAGATGAGTAAAGCATAGATTGACAAAGAACTCTTTGAGATAAGGGTGAGAATGGAACAACTGACATTAAATATGCAACAGGAGGAAAAAGTACACTGGAGGTACACATGGCCTCTGAACAAGAAATCCAAATGGCATGTTCAAAAGTTGCTGGCCAGGAAACAAAAACAAGAGTTGAAGAAGTGGCTGAGGTATGCTGAAAACCTCAGTGACACAGAGCTGGTTCACATCTGTGAGCTAGAAGTTGGAGGAACCCTCAGTGATGAGGAAGAGGGATCAATTTCAGATCTCAAAAATTTCCAAGAGGGCAGGGATGAACTTCCGAATTGCCAGGTGGGAAATGGAATGAGATCACTGGAGGATCTCATAGACTGTCAAGAGGACAACAATGAAAATTCATATTGCCAGGTGGGCAATGGTATGATATTAGCATAGGATCTCATAAACTACGAGGTGGGCATAAGTGAACTTTCGAGTTGCCAGGTGGGAAATGGGAAGAGATCAGAAAGAGGTCTCACATACTGCCAAGGGGGCACTGGTGAATGTTCAGATTTCCAAGTGGGCAATGATATGGGATCACTGGATCATATAGACTGCCAAGTGGGTAGAAGAAAATTCCCAAATTGTCAGGTGGGCAGGGGAAAAGAAGTGAGACTCTCTGAAAGTCTCAGGGAATCAGGAGTGAGTTCAAGTCAGAAAGGAGTGCTGATAAGTGAAGATTCATGTGGTTTTGTAGACCATGTGAATGAAGATGATGACAAGTTAAAAACTTGCACCATCCAGAAGGAGGATCAGAAGGGCATTCTGATGATTGGGGGAATTCGGGTATTCCTACCAGATAGCCCAATTGAGGCAAGAACATGTGTTTCTGATGTAGAAACAGAAGGACAACCAACAGAGACTATCAAAGAAGAGGAAGAAGTGGAGTAGACACTAATGTTTTCCCAAGGAGAAGAAGAAGAGCATTCAACCGATTCGCTCAAAATTTTCAGCCAGGAAGCTGAAACATAAATGACTGCAACACTGGAGCCTGCAACAGAAGAGGAAGTAGACATCATGGATTTTGCTGATCTGTATGAAGAATTGGAATCCCTAGAGAAGAGGGTGATGGTTCAAAGTTTGCACATCCGACAAGCCAAGCTGGAAGAAGTTGGAAGTATGCCAGTAGCATAACTGCCACAAGAAGAAGCTGAGCAACAGTTCAGTGAGGAGACTGCAGAGCTAGAATATGCAATAGAGTGGCCACTTAGTGCCACAAAGAGAGATAAAGATAGCAGGGTAGATCGAGCAGATCTACCCATTGAGGAGACATAAGTGCAGCAAAGAAGACTGCATAAGGAGAGCTAGCCACTGGAGCAACTGGACAAGGTGATTGAGAAGATCAGGAGGTTGATGTTGAGGTCAGCACAAGAAGCAGTCAACAGGAGGAAGTTGAGTAGAAGGGAGCCTGCAAGAGCAGTAGGGCAACAACAACATCAACTAAGAAGCAAAGGAGCAGATGGACAACTCCAAGGGAAAGTTTGGGATCTAGGTGGATTTCAACACTGGAGAAGAGGAGCTCATGATCAGGAGATCATGATTTTTCCAGTTGAGGAGTATGATGCAAGAGCATCACTCCATGTCAACAGCGTGCCAACCAACCAACACATCCAACACACATTTAATGGAGAAAGGGAGAGATGCATCCCTCTCAATTTTGAAATTCAAAATTTCAATAAATGTTGTAAGGATTTTAATGCCAGATCATGCCTTTGTACAGGTAGTGGTTGAGGTTTCCTTTAATGGTTTCCTGCAACAAGCCTAGGACATAGTCATGACTGGGCATCCATTTATGTAATGTAGCCATAGGATCTTCTCTATGATGGCGATAGCTCAGAGACGGTGAGGTGGAGGATAAGCTTGAGAGATCCCTCTTTGTAATGAGAGAGAGAGAGAGAGAGAGAGAGAGAGAGAGAGAGAGAGAGTTGAGACTTGCTATAGTCCAGCCTTTGTAAACACCTTGTATAGGCATTTCTGAATTAATAGAAGAGCAATTTTTCCTGCCATGAATTGTCTGTATGTGTTTGCATGTTTTTATGTATTTTGTGTTTTGAATGCATAATTGGTGAAGTATTTCATAAGTTTCAATTTCTTCCCGTCTTGGAGTTTCCAAGTGCAAGGAGTGCACATAGTCCGCAAGGGGTGCGTTGACAGAGGTGAGACAACCTCAGGAAATCTCAAGAGGGATAGCATTGAACCTTCATCAGTAGAGGTGCAAGGAGTGCACAGGAAGGAACTCCGTCTCGATTTCAGGGAAGACAGAACTACTGAAGGTTCTGTAGAGCTCTACCAAGAGGGCATCGAGCGAGTGCATAGAGTGCACTAGGGAACTCTATTTCGAGTTCTGAGAAAAGAGAAGTGTCGAAGAGAAGACACTCATAGGGTTTCTGAATAATCTGTAGGCTCTGCAAGGTGTGCATTGAGCAGGAGAACACCAGGTGGGCGTAAGGAGTATTCTTTTCAAGAAAACTTCTTGAATCTAAGTTATTCGAGATCCTCGAACGCAAAGTGTGCGCAGGAGTAAATCTACAAGAGGAAAAAGCTAAGAAGGGACAATGTTTCTATAATGTAAATGAGACCCAAAGGAATCGGGCTCGCAAGAGGAAGAATCAAAGGCCGAGACCTTCGAGACTTAGAAAATCTTCTAAGTCAAAAATCCAAGAAAGCTTAGGAGGAAGAGCACAAATGTCGTTGGATAAGCACTGGGAAGAAAGATCCAGACCGTTGAATCTATGTCCAGGCAGCAGGAGGAGAGCATGCAAGGAGGACATATCTGAACTGTCAGAGCTAGCGTCAATACCCGACAACCGTTGGATCAGGCGAAGGCGCATGGGTTTTAAACCCTTGGATATCCATACATTCAGGAATCGGAGGTTGGAGGAGCAGAGGAGGCTGCACCCCATACTTGCAATCGCTGAAATCATGAAATCGCACTAGCCGTTGGATCTGGAGTGCAGTGGCTCGAGAGCTGCTGGATCAAGGATACATGCACGGGATTTAGTCCCTAGGAGGTGCACAGAAGATCAGATCATGACCGTTAGATCTCTTGTAAAGGATCGATATCCATCGGATCCAGAAAGAGGAGAATGAGGTTTAACCCTCGTAGAAGCAAAGGAGAGGACTTGACGAAATCTTGAAAGCATCATGATAGTCCACAGGAGGACACGTGGCAAGAGGTCAAGGTTTCGGGAAAAGGCCCGAAATATTTCAAGCCGTCGATCCAGTTAGATCGTGGTCGTCGGTTCCAGAAGGACCTGGGCTGTTGATCTCTCAGCAGAGAGATTTCGGCATTTCGTGGACTGGGGATTCGAAAGGGAAAGGAGGAACGCTTGCATTGCGATTCCACGAATCGTGAAAGTCGGTAGTGCTTTGACATTAAGCGTGTGGTCACAAAGTGGTGGTCACATGAATGGAGGCTAAGGGAGGAGCCAAAGCTGTTAATCCCTTTTCGGCATTTTGACAACCAGGAGTTCAAGAGTGAAGGAGTCGTGAGACAGGGAGTCCCGACTCGTGATATTGCGAAACCCCGAAAGAATTCGGAGGAATAGCACCAGGTCATAGGACCGGGTCACATGGAGAAGGTTTAAGGGAGGAGCCAAGGAGTGGTTAGACCCTTGCGAGGTTCAAAATTTCAGAAATTTTGAGGACAAGGAGCCGGGGCACTTTGCGTTGAAAACCCCGAAGTCATGAAATGCGAAAGGTGTGTTGTTTATGCCTTGGGTCATAGCCCGAGGTCACCAGATAAGAAGAGGCTAGTTGGAAAGGAATCAACACGAGGTGTGTGTTGGTTCAGAACATAGAAGAGCACCGAAAAGGCGGCGCGCACATATTTTCTCAAGACCTATGCCAGAGGACAAAGAGGCCTGTGGATTCGTTCAAAGGGTTCCAACAGGAGCCCGAAGAGCCATTTCGGCTCAGAAGAAGATCGATCCAGAGACCGGGAGGTCATAGAACCCTGCTGAGGTAGGGGGACTGCATCAAGCCACCCAGGGTTTATATCCTCAACAATTTCACTCAATCCACAAGTATCAATTACAAAGGATCAAGGCTGATTTTATGAGATATATTTGTAACAATGTAGAAATAAAAATTTAAACAAAGCTAGGTGAGTGTATACAAATTTTACATTGAAGTAAACTTGGAGACAAAAGTGAAAGGAAGAACCAAGTCATGGAAACACCTGTATGAGACAGAACAATAATCTAATTTTATTTCATCCCGAGATACAAAACTGTATTTTTATTTTACAAACCCGTGCGAGGTTATGGACCAAATTATTATTTAGGAGTCTCTGATGGGCACCATACAAAAAGACCCTGACAGTGAAATAAAACTGAAATTAATGATCTGGATCATCTTGCCACAAAATGCTGCCACTTGACTCTGCAAGATATTCTTTATCAACCATGAAAATTAATTCATAAACAAACAAGAGTACACAGACTATCAAGGATAAATCAAACACCTTTAAAACAAGGTGCTGAAAGGTATGATTCAGTTTTGAATCCCGTCGCCTTCAATAAGGCCCTGCTATCATCAAGAGGATTAGTCTTTCAAGTAAACTAAAAAATGAATGAAAATTGAAGCTATCTCACTAACTAGAGAGCAAACCTTAGTCTTGTAGTTCCCCTTATATTCTCCCCTTGTCTCTTCCTCTCACTAAACCTTTATTCTTTCTCAATAAGTTGAGGTAGTTCAACTACTTTCTTTAGTTAAGTCAAATTAAATTAACTAATTAGTTTGGGAAGAAATAATTAATAATAATATATAAATAAGGGTCTAATTAATAATAACTAAATAGGTGGGACCCCTTGTGACTCCCATAATTCTCTTTTCCAATAATCAAATATAAAATACAAAATTAATCATTTCGATCATATAACACCCTTGTTTCTCCCTTGGATATCATTTAAGTCGAATATTTCAATATAAACAAAAGTTAAGACCATATCCCCAAAAAATAATATATCCATCTTATCCAAAAAAATATGCAAAATAAAGCTTGATGTCCAAAATATGTTTAAAATCATTAAACATTGTCTTCATCACTGGATATAAAAAAAAAAACTTAAAATCCATATTTGTTGCTGTGTGAAGCATATTTTCTTTTGTCACTGCTGTCTCCTCTTGACTTTTCTGGGGTATCCCTTGGTTTGTTAGACCCTTGGGGTTGTATTTCGTTGATCACATGGGAGAAATCATATTTTAGGTGGAGACGTGAAGACACATATTTAGAAGACTATGTGGATGGACTGGAGGGGGAAGCCACTGCTTTTCCGTTATCTAGCACAGGTTGCGGGACGTTAGTTTTTAGTCTCTTGCTGGCATGCGAGGAATGCACTAGTGAAGAAACATGGAAAATTTGTGCATTATCATTAATTGGAGGTGGTGGTGGCGATAATGGAAATGAGACAGTGGGCCAACCATGACGGTGAGAAGCGGATTGATTGACAATTTCTTTCCAACCATCGTTTGCGGGAGTTTCGGGTTGCATCGACACATGTGGGGGAACACGAATGTTGGTAAAATTTTGAGGTTGTTGAAAAGAGGGCATTTCAGGTTGAGGATGCAATATTCCATGACCAACCAAATTAAAGAACTCAACTTGAAACAATTGGTTCAACTCTTGCGGATCAACATCAAAGTGAATAGAAAATCGAGGCCTCGATGCCAGTTACCCTTGCCTCTGTTATTTCAGCCATTACTCACCTTGCTGAAAAAACTCATCCTATAACAATACTTAGTCAGTCATGAATTTCTTGATAACCCATACATGAAACTCCACTTAAATAAATCAAGAGTTGGCTCTATAATTTACTACAAGACACATCCAATCCATCCATAAAACTTCCATTTATTAATTACCACATGAAAAAGGAATTGATAGGGTCATTGGGAGTATGGAGGGATTGTATTTAGCGTAAATTCATATCATGGAGGTGGAAATATTTACGAGTACCGTTCAAGCAATAAAAAAAAACAATCAACTATGTATCTAAACATATCCCAGAACACCAGTCATCAATCATTGTCACATCAATTTTTCTTCATTTCCATACATATTTCTCTTAAAAATAAATATCATAGAAAGCTGAGTGGACAAATGAATTTGGGATAATGAGGGGGTTGTACTTTGCGAAAAATGGTAGAATGGAAGGGATTCCCATGGATACTGTTCTAATAATATATCAAACAATTTCATCCTCACGATCAATTAACAATCACCACCTCTTACAGTTTCAAAATTGAACAACACTCTATTTCCCCAAAAAAACAACCCAGAACCGGTGTTTCTTTTCAAGGATGCTCATTTGCCTTAGAAATTTCATTGCACAACAACCAATTTATATTTTATTTCCCAATAATTATTTAACAATAATAACACTGCTATTATATAACAGAGTCAAGGAGTGAACAACTTCATAATAATCACATCCAACACAACAAACAATCGAGGAGTGGACAGGCTGTGGCCTACAATATCAACCCAATATTGCTTAAACCTACAGGGTCCCACAAAGTATCCAAAGGGATCCCTGTGTATAATAAAATTTCGACTGAAACCACAATTAACCATACTTCCCATTTTTATTTCATTCTGATTCGTAAAACTTCACTCAAGCATACATAATTCATACATAGGTGCTCTTTGCATATGAAAAGAAAACATATCAAGTCGTATCTTATTAATATTTTTGCAACATTTCCACCAACCCCATATTTTTCCTTGTGATAGACTGTATTACCAATGAATGAGTGGGTTCAACATTCCTTCCATATTTGCACAAAAAATAATCAATCAAACCCATGGCCAAAAAAAGAGCACAAATAGTGCCTTCACTAAAATCTGGGTGGGTCATCTTCCACGATAATTTCCAATACACAGGGTTCAATACACAACAATGAAGAGTAATGCGGTGGAAGGGGTCGAGTTGACCAAATTGAGGGTTTAGCCAAAAGGAGCATGAGAAGCTTAATACTTCTACAAAACTTCACATTTATATTCACAGAGATGTTACAAGGACGCGGGCACAATGGGCACAAAAAAAAAAAAAACTTAAATGAAAAACATAGTGTCCATATAACCCACAAGTAAGGAACAATGATACGCTTAGGGAAGAAACACAAAACAAGAAACCAGAGGCAAGACAGGCACATGAGTTTCCACAACTGTGTTCTTTCCCATAAGTAAAGCACGAATACCATGTACAGTAAGAGACATCCATACAATGTTTCAATGTGAATGGTTCAAATACAATGCCACAGAGACCAACGCTTAACCACTAATCCATACACAATCAAAATTACACATATAATAGCTTTGGAATGCATAGACCATGAGAAAACTGTTAAAATAATGTAACTGCAAAGAGTATTCTTATTATTATTGTTATTTTATTCATAGGATTAATCCCCATTGTGGATTAATCATGTCGATAATTGTATTAGGACCAAATCCCCTTTTGCAAATTGGTCAACAGACAATTATAATAGGCAGAATAAGAAGTCGGCCCCAAAAGTTAATTAAGAGACCCAAAAATATAATAAAGGTGGGTTTACCCACCCATATTGAGAAGTCGGCCTTTCCAGTGAAGAGACACTTCACACATGCTAGAACTTGTATAAATATAGGAGGCTAGCGCCTCATTTAATCACAACTCACTTGCTCAGTTTGAGAGACAAGTTCTGATTTGTTACCGACAAAAGAGAGAGGGAGAAGAGTGGCACATATTTTGGAGAGGACTATCTATATTGGTTTGAGTTATCTCTTGACATTGTATTGGCAATTTATGATAAGTAAGTTTTTGCTGGGTTTTCTTCCTCTAGAGGGTTTCCCAGGACAAACGCTGTGTCTCTTGTGAATGTGTATTTATCAGTGATCTTGTTCTTATGTTGCTCTTATCTATTGAAATGCAAAGAACTATAATAATGGCATAAAACATTAACATGGTATCAGAGCCAACATGAAGGAAGCATATTTCGCAAGAGAAAAATGTCACTGTTGCAGTACCTGCAAATTAGGGTTTTTCAAAAGTGAATATTTTTAGCCCTAAAACCACCTAGAAAGTTGCGCCCTCCCCCAAGGATCATTTTGGCACTTAGAGCGCACCTTTTCAGTGGTTGGATCTCTCGGAAAGTGAAACCCTAGTTTCATGAAGTACCAAAAAACCAGAGTATCAGAAGTACCAGAAGTACCAGAGTACCAGAAGCACCATAAAACCAGAAGCACCAGTCCAGAAATCCGCAAATCATATTTGGAGGATTAAAAGTTGGATTTTCAGAAATCTGACTGCACCAGCTAACTCGCCTCAGCTCAACGCATCTATCCCCTAGATCAGAATTTCAAAATTCGAAGTTTGAAAAATTAGGGTTTCCTCATAAAACCCTAAGTTGCAGTTCCAGTTGCAGTCTCAGAACCAGTTGCAGTTGCAATACCAGTTGCAGTTGCAGCCGTAGAACTAGTTACTATCACCCTTAAAGTTTTTGGTAATGATTACCACTGATACCAGATGGAGCCACTACCTGCAAATGCTATCCGAGGTATGTACTCACATATGTTTAATGGTTAAACCCTAAAGAGTATTTGTAGGAGGAGGGATCTCTTGCCATAGATCTAGAAGGATCTCAAGATCCAACACATTTAGAGGAATGATGTAATCCAGGTGTGATTATTCTGATATACATTTATTTTTCATAACATTATCTTAATCAATGTTGCATGTTGAAGCTATAATCAAATTATTAGAAGGATTAAAAGATGATCATAGAGCTTATTCTCTAACCTAACCTTCTGTCAATATAGCGTATTGTCTTAGTACAACAGACAGGTTGAAGAAAGCACTCGTCACTTGAGTGAAGGAGACCTGGAAGAAAAGCAAGCACTCATTCTTGAGGACAAGGCTCTAGGTTTGATTAAATCAAGTTGATAAGATTCAAAGGTA
>ML786005.1:1694990-1709561 GCA_009831015.1 Picea engelmannii | reverse complement strand
AGAAAACTTCCGATGACTCGTAAATATGCTAGCCAATGTTCCAAGATGATATTGACGATATTGTCCTCCTGATGCCACTGATGATGCAGACCTCTCTCGCCTGATGCTGTTGAAGAATACCCTTCTTGTTAAGGGGGAGTGTTAAAATAATGTAACTGCAAAGAGTATTCTTATTCTTATTTTTATTTTGTTCATAGGATTAATCCCCATTGTGGATTAATCATGTCGGTAATTGTATTAGGACCAAATCCCCTTTTGCGGATTGGTCAACAGACAATTATAATAGGCAAAATAAGAAGTTGGCCCCAACAATTAATTAAGAGACCCATAAATATAATAAAGGTGGGTTTACCCACCTAGATTGAGAAGTCATCCCTACCAGTGAAGAGACACTTCACACATGCCATAACTTGTATAAATACAGGAGGCTAGCGCCTCATTTGATCACAACTCGCTTGCTCAGTTTGAGAGACAAGTTCTGATCTGTTACCGGCAAAAGAGAGAGGGAGAAGAGTGGCACATATTTTGGAGAGGACTATCTGTATTGGTTTGAGTTATCTCTTGACATTGTATTGGCAATTTATGATAAGGAAGTTTTTGCTGGGTTTTCTTCCCCTAGAGGGTTTCCCAGGATAAATGCTGTGTCTCTTGTGAATGTGTATTTCTCAGTGATCTTGTTCTTATGTTGCTCTTATCTATTGAAATGCAAAGAACTATAATAATGGCATAAAACATTAACAAAAACAAGAACCAACTGTTGACTTAATTAAAGAGCAGAGCAAAAACTCATGGATGGAAAATTAAGAAACCCCATACTTGTGTAAAAATTGCTAAGGAGAAATAACCAAGCCTGTATACCTCCTCCACGACCGAGAAAAGCGGAGCAACAACAACCAAAAAAAGAAAATGAAAAATGGCTAGGGTGGCGTTCTCGAGGAGGGTTAGAGCGATGTGCATTTACTGCACGTCGTATCTACACTTACACTCTCATTCATGGCCAATATGAGCAAGCCAACTATACAACTCATCAACCATTAAATACAAATAAATTAAATACAAGCCAAATTCCCCATAGTTTTCCAATGTTTCAAACTTACATATGTGCCAACCCTTGTCAAAGTTCCTATGTAACACATATATCAAAACCTTGCCAGGGATACAAAGTCCCAACCTTATATTTCCAATTTAAACAATGTGCGCAACACTTGTAGCAAGGGATTAAGATGATCACCAAACCATACACCATATACCATATAAAAATTAAAACTGGAGTGTAGGCCCTTCATCAATTTAAAGGCAACATACTTATGCTTTATGGGAGATAATTAGGACAACCTCATTTCCTCTTTAGTCACCTTACCCATCACATCCTGTAATTTATTATTTCGACAACGATTTCAAGCAAATAAAACTGCAGAGATCGTATCTTAGCCAACTCATAAACACATAAAACATAAGTGTCGCCTCTTCATCATAGTCACACAAGTCACACAAGTCACACAAGGTGTCCCACCTATTAGTATATTATTAAATATAATTAAATAATAAGGCTTTGCAACCATTTGCAAGCAGGTACCCTATGTTGCACTTTTGGGCATCAACGAACTAGCAACTCCAAGGGAAATCTGTTTTCAACAGATTAAGAACTCAGATTGTTTGTTTTCACAGATCGATGAACACATATCAAAGGATTATGACCAAAATGATTATGCAACAGGGAGGAAAATATGGTTTAAGGGAAATAATGATACGCGATTTTGGGAATAACTCATGAAAAGTGGTATGTATGAGGGAGTTTGGTCTTGCATGCATAACATTCGATCAATCAAAGTAAATAGTGTTTCTTCATGTTTCAAGGATAAATTTTCTGATATGCTCTTTTGAATCTCAGGATGGACGGAAGAAAGGGATAGCAGAAAACAGGGAAGAGACCAAATCATCTATCTAACAACAGTACTGAAAGAAATAAACATTTTCAGCGATGTCTAAAAGGAGGACATCGTGACAACTGTGTAAAATTTATTTTTATTGATCAACAATAATTACAGAATGATATTGTTGTGGCAAACTGATCCAAAACTTATTCCTAATAAACATTAAAACAAAATAGCAAAAAATAAAACAACAAAAATTGAAAAGTCAATTGAGCCAAGCATAATAAAACAACGAAACAAAAATATATGTACAATAGTGATTCCAATATGGAATTTAGTAATGAATATGGTTCCACATAATGATTCAAGTGGGAACCATTGGTACTATCAGAAAACAATCGCTCTTCCAAATATTTTAAAAGACAAGAGTTTGTACCTAGGACAAAAGCGATTTTGAAAGGACCTAGCCATAATTTATGAAATTTCGAATGTCTTCCTTTGTCAGCATGGGATGAGTCCCAAAGTAAAACTTTCTCATTCACTTTAAATTTGACAACTTTTGCATGTTTGTTAAAGTACTTCTTTACAGTTTGTTGTCTTTTCTTTATATTCCCCAAGGAAAAATTTCTTTGTTCTTCTAGGGCTAATAGTGGATTTATCCTTTGAGGGACATTGGAAGAATTTAATTCTTCAATCTGTAGCATAAGCCTTAAAGATGAGAGTTCCAACTCAGTAGGTAGAATGGCTTCTTGGCCATAAACCAACTGAAAGGGGGTGCAACCTGTGCTTACCTTGGTGGTAGTGCGGTCTTCCCAAAGGGCATAAGTGAGGAGGGTGTGTCATTGACAAGGTTTATCTTCGATGAGCCTCTTTATGATCCTAACCATATTTTTGTTAGTAGACTCAAATTTCCCATTTACTTGAGGGTAATAAGTGGATGAGGTGAAATGTTTGACTCCCAACCTAACTAGGAATTGAGTCAATTTTGCGGAAATGAAAGCGGGACCATTATCTATAATAATCTCAAAAGGAATGCCAAATCTGGAGAAGATATTAGTTTCTAGGAAATAAATTACATGTTCATCATGTGATTGTCTAAGAGGGACAACTTCATTCCACTTAGTGAAATAATCGATGGTTGTCAAAATAAAAACATGCCCTACGAAAGACATAGGATTAATAGGACCAATAAATTCTAGGCCCCATTTAGAAAAAGGAAAATTTGGGGGAACAAGTTGTAAAGGCATGGTGGAAAGACGCTCTTTCCCATCGAATTTTTGGCATTTGTCACAAGATCTTGTGAATTTATAAGAATCTCAAAAAATTGAGGGCCAATAATAACCATTTTTGATGATTTTAAAAGCAGTAGCTTTAGCAGAAAAGTGGCCACCAACGTGAATGACAAAATCTGAAGATTCATGATTTTCATGTAGTAATTTATGTGTCTCCTCGTTATTTACACATCGAAGTAATATACTATCAAGAGACCTTCTAAACAAGAAGTCTCCTAAAATAACGTACCTAGAAGATTCAAGGTGAAGTCTCCTCTTCTGATGAGGAAGTCATCTGGGCATTTATGATATTGCAAGTAATACCCAATATTTTTATACCAGGGGTGCTCAACAACAAAAAGGGTTTGATTATCAATATAAAACAATGCTGAAAGAGGATTATCCTGATTGTCAATTTCTTCACTTAGTTCAGGATGTTGGGCTAAGTGAAGGGCTAGGTCTTGTCCCTTGATTGTTTTTGAATTCATGATCGTCAAATCATGCTCTTGAATCTTGGCAAGCCAATGTGCATGTTTTCTTAAAATATAACTTTGTGAAAGCAAAAACTTGCCAACATGCAAAGGGACTTTTACCTACGTATGTTTTCCTAGAATAAAGTGGCGAAATTTATCTATAGCTTTAACAAGAGAAAATGCATGTTTCTCAATATAAAAGTAATTGAATTCATCATTTGATAAACTTTGGCTCATGTAAGTTATAGGTTTTTCATTATTCTGGTCATCACATTGTAAGAGAATAACAAAAATTGCTTCCTTAGTGGCATTAGTGTATATGATAAAATCTTTCTCAAAGTTTGGTTTCGCTAGAACCAGTGGAGAACTTATTTCCTTCTTAATCCTAATGAAATATTTTTTGACATCATCTATCCAAGAAAAAGAGCGATCCTACTTTAGAATATTATGTATTGGTTTAACCATTACAACAAAATTAGGAACAAACCTGTGAACACATTTGATAATTCCCATAAAGCCTTGAACCTCCTTTTTGGAAGTGGGGGTAGGAAGGTTCAGAATAGAAATAATCCTTTCAGGATCTATTCTTATTCATGAATTAGAGACTATATGTCCAAGGATATTTCCCTTGGTGACACCAAAAATAGATTTAGAAGTATTTAAAGAAATACCGAATTTTCTGCATCACATAAGAAATTTTCTAAGATGACCAAAATGATCTAATCGATTATTTGAATAAACATTCAAATCATCAAGATATACTTGGATAATTTTACCGATCAAATCATCAAAATCTATTTGCATAGATCTTTCGAAAGTGGCACCTACATTATACAAGCCAAAAGGCATGCGTTCATAAGCAAATATACCCTAGCGTGTAGTAAAGGTGGTTTTGTATCTATCAGTCCTTTTTACCTTGATTTGATTATATCTAGAAAAAACGTCTAGTAAGGACATCATTTGTGACCCTGCAACCTGTTTCAAAATCATTTCCATATTAAGGAGAGGAAAACGATCTTTAACAGTTGCTCTATTCAATGTGTGAAAATCAACGCATAATCGAATATGACTAGTTGTCTTCCTAATAGAAACTAAATTTGAAACCCACTTGGAATATTTCACTGGGAAGATTATACCAACCTTCAAAATCTTTTTCAGCTCCTTTCTAATAGTAGCTTCTAGTGCAAGGTTAATGGATCATTGTTTTTTCCTAACTAGTTTTATCCCTTCCTTGATAGGAATGGAATGTTGTTTGAGAACAGGATAAAAACCACGAAGATCCTCATATGACCATGTAAAAACATCTTGAAATTCATGTAGTAGTTCTGTGAATTTCACCTTTTCTTCGTCGGAACATTGGGCACCTAGTTTAACCATCTTTGGAGATTCAGATGTCCCAAGGTTCAAGGAAATGGTATCACCCACTTTCCTTTTCAACTCCTCTTACTTTTGTATCTCTTTGTTGCCTACATCACTTGACAAATATGAACTCTCGAGATGATTCAAGCCTTTTGGAAATTCGTTGTCTTCCATAAATATGATTTCCTTGGGCTTAAATGGTTCATTTTTTATGAAATCACATATTCCTTCATCATTAGGGAAAGCCTGCCATGACTCTACATTATCAGTAATGTGAGGACGATATAAGGATTGAAATGTACAATCATGCCTTTGAGGTAGAAGTTGTCGAGTAGGAGATGTTGCAAATACAACTAACCTATCAACCATTGAATTAAGTTCCCTCTTAACATGAGTGATGTTAAATGATAATAGGTTCGAGATAAGCATCCAAACAACTTGTGTATAACATTTCATCAACTTATTTCTAGGAGAATAGATTTTACGCACAAGGTTCACAACAAGTTCAAAATCACCAAAAACTGTAAGGTGGCCGCAATCGAGGTTATAAGAATTTTCGAAGCCTAGCAGTAAGGCTTCAAGATCAATGACATTGTTCATGCAAGCAAACTCTAACCTATAAGAAAAATTGTGAATTTTACCTATAGGTGAGTATATGATAATGCCAACTCTGTTACCTTCATTTGAGCATGAGCCATCGAAATGCATGTGCAACATACCATCTTCCAAATCAATTTGTTCCAGAGTAGTGTCACCCTCATTAACAAAGATAGAGTACACTCCTAAGTCTTCCTTGAGATAGTTTACATTCGGTTGATGAATTCTCTCTATGTATGGTGAAATTATTCCTTCTCTTAGGACTATAATATTCTTTCCATTTCTAGAAACAGATAAGTGTGTTCCATCAAGCGAAAGATATCCACCTGTTAGGGATTTTCAGTCTCTTCCTAATATAATATAATAGTTGCTTACTAGCATGTCGATTACTTGGATGTTGAGGGTTGTCCTTATTTCAGGATGTGCACACAGAACTAAAGTTACATCTTTGATTTCACCTATAGTTGATTGTTGTAGACTATTATAGGAGAGAATGCTTCTAGAATTTTCGTTAGTACATGATAATCCTATCTCTCCCATGATGATTTTTGAAATTATGCTTGGACCCGAACCGCCATTGATTAGGAAACAATGGGCTATATTATCCATAATTTTTACAGGAATAAAAAAAAATGGAGGTTCTTTACAAGGTGTCTAAAATTATTTACACCTATCTTATTTACAGTGGGATCCTCTTCTTTTTCCTCTTCAGAAAGGTTGGCAATGGTAGAATATTTTCCTTCCATAAAATTCTTGAGATGCTTTTGTTGTTCAGGGATGGAAACCATGTCCAAAAGAGTAGTATCTTCCTTGATATTAGCCAATTGGTTAACGATGTTATACTTGGAAGAGGGAAGAGGGGAATAAACTCCTTGAATTTCGGAAATTTTGACAGTTTGTACATTAGTACCTTGTGAAGATGAGGCTGGAGTGGAAGAAGTACGAGGAGGATCATATTTCCCTTTAGGAAAATAAGATTTGTTCCTAGTATTTATTATCATAACATCTTCCAGTTCTTCCCAATCTAGAACAACAATAGTGGTTTCAAGCTTCTTGCCAAAGATTTTATCTTTGGCATTCTTCTTAAGTTCACAAGTACTTTCTTCATGGTTTTCTTCACAAAAGTTACACCAACTGCGAGACCTTATGGCTTTGGGCTGAAAAGTGTTCTCATTTGTATGCCTAAAAGGCGTCGAGGAAGAGGAAGATACCCCAGGAGTAAATGAGGTAACATTCCCCTTTCATTCATAGGCTATCATACGATTGTTCATATCTTGCACAAGTTGTAGGATGGAAGACATATATGTTTGCTTGACTGAGTCTCCTTTAGGGAGACCTGTTCTTTCAAGTTACTCTTTGTACTCCAGGAAAGTGTGGAGAGAGAAGAAAATATTTTCAATAGCCTTTTCTTCGAGCCTATGACAATAAGGAGAGGGAAGCACATTATAATAATGCATGAAAGATGCTTTATTTTGGGGGTAGATTAGTTCAGGGATTTGATTGTATAATTTGGTGAAACAAATTTTAAAGGACTTAATAGTCTCACCATCTTTGTAAGAAATATTTTTATATTCCCATAATTGTTGGGTCAGGCTATTGGATTGTCCATAAGTGGACTTGAATCAATAAACCAACTCTTCCCAAGTAGAAAGGATTTTTGGAGGGAGATAAAAAAAATCAGCTGTCACTTTTCCTTCAAGGGAGTTGACAAATAAGTGCATGCATGTATCATTATCGTTAGCCTTGATATTATGACAAGAATTAGAAAATGCCACTAGGTGTTTGTTTGTAGAAACAATATTATTCTCTGAGAACTTATGAAGATGCTCTTTAAACTTGGGTAACAAATGAGTAGCAGGTGCCAGATTCAAGGGAGAAGATACATGCCATGGGGTGGTTGTAGCATCTTCCTCAAACTGAAAAAGCCCGTGTTTCTTTATAACTTTAGCAGGGTTGGTAGAAGATTGGATAGGAACTTGATGACTATATAGAATACCAATTACCGATGAGGCCGAAGGTTGGGATGACGAAGCACCTCCAACATGACTAGCACCACTCACAAATATCATTTTGAAAGTGATGGGTAAGGGTGAAAAAGGTGAGCTGGAAAAATCAAACAAATTCCTCCTTAGAGTGCTTTCTTGGGTCGACAAAATAGATTTACTCCTTCCTATTTCAATGATAGGAGTAGCTTTAGGTGACAATCCTCTTCTTCTTCTAGAAATGCGAGGATTTGAGGACATGAAAAAAAATACCAAAGATTTAGGAAAAGGGAGGTTGCTACTGATTTCTAGGTTGCCTTTGCCTGGCTTCCCAGTGTTCACTGATACTTATATCTTGTTCAACTACTTCCCAAGAGCGTTCAAGCTCATCTAGGGTACTAGCAGTTTCTAGAACAATATTGAATAAGTTCAAGGAAATGCTAGTCGGGTCTTTAATACCGTGTTCAATATTAGGCTGCCTTGTAGAAGGTACTGTCATGAGAAAAATTAGTCAAAGAGTATTTGAATAAAACAAAAAGATTCAAAGAAAATCATGAATACAATCAACCAAAGAGATATGGAAGATCTCCCTAGTATGGTTGCCAAAATAAATGTTGAGGAAAAGGTATGGAATACCTTACTAAATCATTTTCAAATATTTCCTGGCTAGGAAAATATAGTTGGGAATGTCACTCGGGGTTTATAGCCTAAAAAATTTCACTCAATCCACAAGTATCAATTACAAAGGATCAAGGCTGATTTTATTTTTTATATTTATAACATTGTAAAAATAAAAATTTAAACAAAGCTAGGTGAATGTATACATATTTTACATTGAAGTAAACATGGAGAAAAAAATGAAAGGAAGAACAAAGTCATGAAAACAAATGTATGAGACATAACAATAATCTTATTTTATTTCATTCCGAGATACAAAACTATATTTCTCTTTTACAATCTCCTACGAGGGTATGGACCAAAGTCAGATTTAGGAGTCTCCAATGGGAGCCATACAAAAAGACCTAGGTAGTGAAATGAAACTAAAACTAATGATCTGGATCAACTTGCCACAAAATGTTGCCACTTGACTCTGCAAGATATTCTTTATCATCCATGAAAATTAATTCATAAACAAACAAGAGTACACAGACTATCAAGGATAAATCAAACACCTTTAAAACAAGCTGCTGAAAGGTATGATTCGGTTTTGAATCTTGTTGCCTTCAATAAGACCCTACTGTCATCAAGAGGATTAGGATTTCAAGTAAACTCATAAATGAATGAAAACTAAAGTTATCTCACTAACTAGAGAGAAAACCTTAGTCTTATAGTTCTCCTTATCTTCTCCCCTTGTCTCTTCCTCTCATTGAACCTTTATTCTTTCTCAATAAATTGAGGTAGTTCAACTACTTTCTTTAGTTAAGTCAAATTAACTTAACTAATTAGTTTGGGAATAAATAATTAATAATAATATATAAATAAGGGTCTAATTAATAATAACTAAATAGGTGGGACCCCTTGTGACTCCCATCATTCTCTTTGCCAATCATCAAATATAAAATACAAAATTAATCATTTGGATCATATAACACCCTTGTAKCTCCCATGGATATCATTTAAGTCGAATATTTCAATATAAACAAAATTTAAGACCATATCCCCAAAAAATAATATATCCATCTTATCCACAAAAATATCCAAAATAACGCCTGCTGTCCAAAATATGTTTAAAATCATTAAACATTGTCTTCATCACTGAATATAAAAAAAAAAGATTTAAAATCCATATTTGTTGTTGTGTGGGGCATATTTTCTCTTCTCACTACCGTCTCTTCTTGACTTTTCTAGGGTATCCCTTGGTTGGTTAGACCCTTGGGGATGTATTTCAATGATCACATGGGAGCAATCATCTTTTAGGTGGAGATGTGAAGACACCGATTTATAAGACTCTATAGATGGAATGGAAGGGGAAGCCACTGCTTTTCCATTATCTATCATAGGTTGTAGGACGCCAGTTTTCAGTCTCTTGCTGGCATGCGAGGACTGCACTAGTGAAGCAACATGGGAATTTTGTGCATTAGGATTAATTGGAGGTGGTGGTGGAGGTAATGGAAATGAGACAATGGGCCAACAACGACAGTGAGAAGCAGGTTGATTGAAAATTTCTTGCCAACCATCATTTGTAGGAGGTTCAGGTTGCAACGATACATGTGGGGGAACAAGAATGCTAGGAAAATTTCGAGGTTGTTGAAAATGGGGCCTTTCAAGTTGAGGATGAACTATCCCATGGCCAACCAAATTAAAGAACCCAACTTGAAACAACTGGTTCAACTCTTGTGTATCAACATCAAAGTGAATAGAAAATAGAGGCCTCCTATGGCCTTGATGCCAGTTACCCCTTCCTCTATTATTTCTGCTATTACTGCCCCAGATGAAAAAAAAATCATCATGTAACACTAATTAGTCAGTCATGAAGTTCTTAATAAACCATACATGAAACTCCACTTAAATAAATCAAGAGTTGGCTCTATAATTTACTACAAGACACATGCAATCCATCCATAAAACTTCCATTTATTAATTGCCACACGAACAGGGAATTAATAGGGTCATTGGGAGTATGGAGGGATTGTATTTAACGTAAAGTGATATCATGGAGGGGGAAACATGTACGAGTAATTTTAAAGAAATCAACAAAAACAATCAACTGTGTATCTAAACATATCCCAAAACACCAATCATCAATTACTGTCACATCAATTTTTCTTCATTTCCATACAAATTTCTCTTAAAAATAAATATCATAGAACAAGGAGTGGAAAAATGCATTTGGGATAATGAGGGGGTTGTACTTTGCCAAAAATGGTAGAATGGAAGGGATTCCCACCGATACTGTTCTAATAGTATATCAAACAATTCCATCCTCGCCATCAATTAATAATCACCACCTCTTACTGTTTCAAAATTGAACAACACTTTGTTTCCCAAAAAAAAAACCTAGAACTGGTGTTTCTTTTCAAGGCCGTTCATTTGCCTTAGAAATTTCATCGCACAACAACCAATTTATATTTTATTTCCCAAGAATTATTTAACAATAATAACACTACTTGTATATAACAGATTCGAGGAGTGAACAACATCATAATAATCACATCCAACAGAACAAATAGTCGAAGAGTGGATAGGCTATGGCCTACAATATCAACCCAACATTGCTTAAACCAACAGGGTCCCGCAAAGTATCCAAAGGGCTCTCTGTGTATAATAAATTTTGACTGAAACCACAATTAACCATACTTCCCATTTTTATTGAATTCTGGTTCATAAAAATTCACTCAAGCATACACAATTCATACAAAGGTGCTCTTCGGATATGAAAACAAGACATAGAAAGTCACATCTTATCAATATTTTGAAACATTGCCATTGACCCCATATTTTTCCTTGTGACAGACTGTATTACCAACGAATGAGTGGGTTCAACATTCCTTCCATATTCGCGCAACAAATAATCAATGAAAGTCGTGACCAAAAAAGAGAGCGAACAATGCCTTTACTAAAATATGGGTGGGTCATCTTCCATGATAATTTCCAATACACAAGGTTCAATACACAACAATGAAGAGTAATGCGATGGAGGGGTATGAGCTGACCAAATTGAGGGTTCAACCAAAAGGAGCACAAGAAGCTTAATACTTCTACAAAACTTCACATTTATATTCACAGAGCTTTTACAAGGACGCGTGCACAATTGGCACGAAAACCAACAACTTAAATGACAGGCATAGTTTCGATATAACCCACAAGGAAGGAACACTGATATGCTTAGGGAAGAAACATAAAACAATAAACCAGAGGTAAGGCAGGCTCGAGAGTTTCCCCAACTGTATTCTTTCCCATACGTAAAAAAAAAATACCATATACAGTAAGAGACATGCACACAACTTTTCAATGTGAATGGTTCAAATACAATGCCACAGAGACCAACACTTAACCACCAATCCATACACAGTCAAAATTACACATATAATATCTTTGGAATGCACAAACCGTGAGAAAACAAGAGACAACTCTTGATTTAATTAAATAACATAGCATAAACTCATGGATGGAAAAGCAAGAAACCCCATACCTGTGTAAAAATTGCTAAGGAGAAACAACCAAGCCTGTATACCTCCTCCATGACTGAGAAAAGAGGAGCAACAACAACCAACAAAAGAAAATGCAAAATGGCTAGGGTCGCGTGCTCGAGGAGGGTTAGAGCGACATGCATTTACTGCACGTCGTATAGACACTCACACTCTCATTCATGGCTAGTACAAGCAAGAAAACTATACAACTCATCAACCATTAAATCCAAATAAATTAAACACAAGCCGAATGCCCCATAGTTTGCCAATGTTTCAAACTTACTAATGTGCCAACTCTTGTCAAAATTCTCATGTAACACATATATCAAAACCTTTCTAGGGATACAAAGTCCGAACTTTAGATTTCCAATTTAAACAATGTGTGCAACACTTGTAGAAAGGGATCAAGGTGATCACCAAACCATATATTATATACCATATAAAAATTAAAACTGGAGTGTAGGCCCTTCATCAATTTAAAGGAATCATAGTTATTCTTTATGGGAGATAATTAAGACAACCTTATTTCCTCTTTAGTCACCTTACCCATCACATCCTGTAATTTATTATTTTGACAACTATTTAAAGAAAATAAAATTGTAAAGCTCGTATCTCATCCAACTCATAAGCACATAAAACATAAGTGTCGTCTCTTCATCATAGTCACACAAGTCACACAAGGGGTCCCACCTATTAGTATATTATTAAATATAATTAAATAATAAGGGGTTGTAACCATTTGCAAATAGGTACCTTATGTTGCGCTTTTGGGCATCAACACCAATCTTGTATCCATAAAAAATTGTGTATGGAAGACTTGTGAATGATTCAACAAGGAGTGAATCATAAGCTTGCCACAAAATGTTGAGAAATAAACCAAGTGAATTGTTGGTACTGCCTCAAATCTTGAAACCAAATTATCAATCAAAAAGATTGAAAAAACATGCAAGTTACAAATATGCAACAAGTGACTAAATCCTCAAATTCCAAAATGGTAAATTATCCATCAAAATATCATCCATGCTAATATCCTCAAAATCCTAAAATTCCTCAAAAAATAAAAGTTTTGAACTGTCTTGGCAAATATGAGTATGAAAGTCAAATTAACCATTCCAAAAAATTCTATGTGAGTAATCCATGTCAAAATCATCAAATCCCCAATCCATCATCCTAAATAAACTAAAATTCTAAAAAGTCAATCTAAATAGAATTCAAAACTTAAAGTCTGACAATCATCATTAGTATATTCCCCCCTATCAATTGAAAGGTTAGAATTCTTGGGACATGTAAATAAACAATATCAATATAACCACTGGAAGTAGAAAAGGGTACTAACCATAATGTATTTTAACAAAGTCTAAAGACTAATTATTCAACTCAAAATATGACATCAAGTGGGCCTTGATCATGCCCTAAAATAATCAATTCCTAAATCAAAACATTCATGTCCATCTGTTGTAGAAATATCTCCCAATAAACATGTTTGTACCTATGTATGAACCCAATGGTAAGACCACTCCAATAAATTTTCTTTCAATTTCTAATTCTTAGTACTTAACCATCCAAAATTTACATGTTTCCAATGAACCATCTTCCACTTTTGATACCTTTATGAAAGATGGTTTTTCTTCCCACAAAAACTACATGGGTTAAGATCAAAACAATGCAACTACTTATGTCCAAATCGAAGATAATGTTGGCACTACTTAGGGACTTCAAATTCTTGATCATTACCTACATCATCATTAATATCCTTATCCTCAAGTTCCATCTCCATAGATCCAATTCCATCATGAATTATATGCAATTGTAAATCATCAAGAAAACCTACATTCACAAACATAATTGTTTTGGAGTAATTAGGAATATAAAAGAATTTAGACTCATTATTTTCATATCCTAAGCAATATTTGTTCCTCTTGAACTGTAACTCTTCTCAAGGTCTAATGCAATTACTTATGGCCAACTCAAAGACATTATTGACACTATATAAGGACTTCAAACTCTTCATCGTCACCAAACTTATCAACATCATCTGCATCATCCTTAACATCCTTATCCTCAAGTTCCTTCTCTCTAGCTTCAACTCCATCATCAATTGTATGCGACTGTAAATCATCCAGAAAACCTGCACTCACAAACGTAACTATGTTTTGGAGTAATTAGGAATACGAAGGAATTTAGACTCATTATTTTCATATCCTAAGCAATGTTTGTTCCTCTTGAACTACAACTCTTCCCAAGGTTTAACTATTTTATATTTATTCTCAAACTTATCCTTCCTAGTGTCTTCATCTATTTCATCTTCTTTCTTCTTAGTGCCTTCATCCAATTCATGTGTGTTATACATTATTGTATGTTGTTCAAGCTATTCTTGCTCATTGTCAACAATGGATACTCCAAACAATGGATTACGTCGAATAAAGAGGGGATCAAAATGTTGATTTATTAACTCATTATTTAACAACCTATTTTGAATTTAAGAAGATCAATATTTATGTGCATTGCTTGAAAACATGTAACGACATTACTAAGTGAAAATTTTCCAATTTAATAGTTATTATTGGTACATTTTCAATTAAAGTGAACAAAAAATTGAACAATCCTTCAATGCCCACCCACCTAATTAAAGTTCATTTTCAGAGAAGTACTCCAAATGTCACAATCAAGGAAAAACTTCCAAGAGTCATAATGCCAAATGTTGCGCCTCTTTCGTCACCTTGGTGAGAAAATAAGAGGTGCTTGCAAGCTCAGTTGGGTCTGCTGAGCAGGACAGCTGTAGAGGAAAGAGTTAGAGAAAGAAAAACAAAACTATAATTAAGAATTAAACTAATAAAAACTAAAATCATAAGCATAGGGACATAGAGATAACAAGAACAAAAAGA
>ML786005.1:1661569-1681055 GCA_009831015.1 Picea engelmannii | reverse complement strand
AAGAGCATACTAAGCGATTGTAACTCAACTTCTAGTCCCAATGTGAGTTAAATGTGATTAAAAATGATTTCCACCTTATATTATGAGTCAAAACAAGCCATCCATGTGGCAAAAAGCAAAGAAGGGAAATTGATTTTATCCTCCTAAGTTCCTATGTGTATTTGACTAACCCCTTTATATGATGAGGGGACTAAGTGTGGTGCTACTTTAAAACATGCTTGACATCATTTTTAAGAAGGCAAATGGCCTTCCCCACATCCCAACAACTTACAATGTGAAATTTTGCTCAAATGCACGGCCCCTAGTGAAGACAGAGGCCCATAAAGCGCAGGCGTGCGAACAAAGATGAGTCAGAAAGCGCATGTGCGCAGAGAAAGGCTGTCACTTAAGCGCATGCACGCATGATGCGCGTCTGTGGGGTCGAATACCCACGCACTGGTGACAAGCGGCCGAGAAAGAAAAATCCAGATGGATTTCTCTCAATTCTCCCTTAAATTGGATGGTTAGCAGGTCAGCTTAGGCTGATTAGTGCACCTGCAAGTTAAGTAAACTAAAAGAAGAGAAAAATAAACCCAAATGAGGTAGGAAATTTATACCTTTCCCTAGTGGAGTCACCAATCTGTTGCGCCTCTTTCGTCACCTTGGTGAGCAAATAAGAGGTGCTTGCAAGCTCAGTTGGGTCTGCTGAGTAGGAAAACTGTAGAGGAAAGAGTTAGAGAAAGAAAAACAAAACTATAATTAAGAATTAAACTAATAAAAACTAAAATCATAAGCATAGGGACATAGAGATAACAAGAACAAAAAGACCCATGTCACCAATGTTTGAGGCTTGATCTATTGATGAAAACAAAGAACCAAGAAGAAAGGGGACTATGAGTCCCTTCTTCCTCCAAGGGAAGGCTCTTGGACCCTCACTAGTAGCTCTTCTTACAAACAAGAAAATGTGCTCTTGTCAAGGATGGAGTCCTTAAAACAATATAGGCAACATAACATTACTTAGAATTCCTTGAGAAAATGAGGTGCATTCATGGCTTTTTATAGCATTTCTTTGGGNTTTTGTGTAACTGCTTTGTAGTGTGAAAAGAGGCCATTTAGGGCATTATTAGGTCTTTGACCAGCCCACCATTCGGATCCTCTGGATTTGGAGGTCAAATCAGCTTGGGAGCTGAACCATAAGTGGTTGGGAGGCCGACCATATTCATAAATGCGTCGTTTAGCAGGTGCACGGCTTTTTGCGCTAACAGGCGCACATCGTGCGCGTATGCGCGCTTTCTACGTTCTTGTTCCGCGCATGTGCGCGCGCACCCAACTTCTGTAAAACACTCTTCAATTTTTCACTACTTTGTATAGTTTTTGACCTTTTTTGAATGCTGTGATATTAATTCAGGGCCATGAATGACTTCATTACTATTTGACGATGCTGATTTCTTGTAACCATGTGCGGACGAAATTTCAGTGATAACACCAAAAACAAACACCAAGTGCAAGTGTGAAAAATCATCAAACAATCATTGCAACCATGCAAAAAGTCACCAAACAAGTGACTTCACAAGAATAAGCATCAAGGTGTTGCAACAAAGAAAAAATCGCCAGACACCTTTGATCCCCCTTGTTAGGATATTTAGACACTTAGGAGTTAGTTAAGATCAACTTAGTCTAATGTGTCTTTAAGTAAAAGTGCGTTTCTTAGTTTCTTTCTTTATTATGCATTAGTAGTTATGTAATCCAATAGTCACTATATGTTCTAGACATAGAGTGATCGAACGACTCGTATTCTCTTCGATATTAAAAACTATATTGGTCTATGCATTAGCACTCAATTGGTTCATGATCTATATTTAAAGAGCATGTAGGGTCATTTTCCAATGATTGATTGTGAGAAACTCTCTTGTAAAATGATTTTATTTTTCATTAATATATTGCCTCAAGTGGGCACGTTGGTTGGGGTTGTGGATTGTTTCCCTCTTTTATGGTTTTAACCACGTAAAAACATTGGTGTTGTGAAATTTGATCTGGTTGTATGAGTGTTTACTTAAGGTGTTTGTTCTATGTGGGAATACCTTATTTTGTTGAACATGGTATCAGAGCCTATTTGAAGACCCTCTCTCATTGTAGATAGAGATCCAAAACTTGTTTTTCCGAATTTATAGGTTCTAGTATTTCTATGCATTTATGGGCTGAGAGGACTATTCCATTACATCTAGAGCACTTCTTTCAATTGGAAACGTTTTTATTTTCACTCGAAACAGTTTATGTTTTCCCAATATAGAACCTTCTTTTCATATCCGAAGGTATAAAGTTTGAATACGCCCTTCTAAAAGTTTTTTACAAAGTCAATATTGATTTTTTTGTTTTTATTTCCAATTTGGTACTCTTTCTGGTCCATGTATGCTCTTTTCCATGCACTTTGCATGATCTTGGAAAATTAGAAACAAAGAAAAAAGCGTTTTCTTTTCTGAGATGCTCTTTTCTTTGCACTTTATGCAAGATCAACAAATAAAAAAACATAGAGACAACTTTCATTTTCTAGGTAAGACAACCGATATCTAACCCCATTATTGTTTTGATTCAAGATTTTTTTCCAAACAACAATGGCTACTCCAAACAACAGATTACGTTGAATAAAGAGGGGATCAAAATGTTGATTTATTAACTCATTATTTAACAACCTATTTTGAATTCAAGAAGATCAATATTTATGTGCATTGCTTGAAAACATGTAACGACATTACTAAGTGAAAATTTTCCAATTGAATAGTTATTATTGGTACATTTTCAATTAAAGTGAACAAAAAATTGAACAATCCTTCAATACCCACCCACCTAATTAAAGTTCATTTTCAAAGAAGTACTCCAAATGTCACAATCAAGGAAAAACTTCCAAGAGTCATAATGCCAAAAACAAACACCAAGTGCAAGTGTGAAAAATCATCAAACAATCATTACAACCATGCAAAAAGTCACCAAACAAGTGACTTCACAAGAATAAGCATCAAAGTGTTGCAATAAAGAAAAAATCGCCCGACACCTTTGATCCCCCTTGTTAGGATATTTAGACACTTAGGAGTTAGTTAAGATCAACTTAGTCTAATGTGTCTTTAGGTAAAAGTGCGTTTCTTAGTTTCTTTTTTTATTATGCATTAGTATGCATTTGTAGTTATGTAATCCAACAATCACTATATGTTCTAGACACAGAGTGATCAAACGAATCGTAATCTCTTTGATATTAAAAACTATATTGGTCCATGTATTAGTACTCAATTGCTTCATGATCTATATTTAAAGAGCATATAGGGTCATTTTCTAATGATTGATTGTGAGAAACTCTCTTGTAAAATGATTTTATTTTGCATTAATATATTGCCTCAAGTGGCCACATTGGTTGGGGTTGTGGATTGTTTCCCTCTTTTATGGTTTTAACCACGTAAAAACACTGGTGTTATGAACTTTGATTTGGTTGTATGAGTGTTTACTTAAGGTGTTTGTTCTATGTGGGAATACCCTATTTTGTTGAACATGGTATCAGAGCCTATTTGAAGATCCTCTCTCATTGTAGATCGAGATCCAAAACTTGTTTTGCCGCATTTATAGGTTCTAGTATTTCTATGCATTTATGGGATGAGATGACTATTCCATTACATCTAGATCACTTCTTTCAATTGGAAACATTTTTATTTTCACCCGAAACAGTTTATGTTTTCCCAAGATAGAACATTTTTTTCATATCCGAAGGTATAAAGTTTGAATACGCCCTTCTAATTTTTTTTTACAAAGTCAATATTCATTTTTTTGTTTTTATTTCTATTTTGTTACTCTTTCTGGTCAGTGTATGCTATTTTCCATGCACTTTGTGTATGATTCATAAGGTTTTCCTCTATCAATAACCCTTGTTCGCATAACGATCAACTAAATTTATCTTCTCTTCTTCATAGATTATCTTATTCCCATAGTCACGACTCACTATTTTCTATGTTATTGATCTCCTTTCATAATTCTTCTCTTCATTCATGAAAATATCTCATCTGTCTCAACCAACAATTGTTGGTTATTGCAACACATCTTAAGGATATTTCCACTCTATATATTTCTTGAGATGCCTCCATGGTTCTCATTCCCCTCTAAGTTCCCATCTTCACCAAAACCATTCCATCACCCGTCCTCTCCCCTTGGCATGGGGCATACACTTGCATCTCCCTTGGCATAAAAGGAAACAACTCCTCTTCCACCAAAAGAATATTCACCTAGGTAGGTATCTCTTTCACCAACCTTCCCTTGGGCCCTCGCATAAATTGTTCCTCAAATTGCGAGTATGATTCGCTTTTTTTTACTTTGAAAACTGCAACATAAATTTTCAAAGTGAATTTTACCAAAAATTCTACTACTCTTGCAATATGCTCATCATAACCCTACAAAAAAATCAGATTCTAAGCATTCCAATTTATTTTCCTCCCTTCTCACCACCATCGGTACCTAGGATTTTCTTTGAGCTTCTCAAGACATTAAAACAATCCCATGAGAAACTCGACCCAAAATATCTCATATAGGTCAAAAAATGTCTTATGGTCTTTAAATCATTGCATTTTCCATCCAATTAAATGAGAATACTATCTAACAAAAGGATCTATTGGTTGATCAAACTAATCTTGAATCTCTTCCTTTGTGAAATTTTCTTCCATTTTGTCGCGATCTCCAAAAATCATTGTTAGGTCCTAGGATAAAAGCCACATGTTGACTCAAAATAGAAAAATAGGGTCCAAATAGTTATCCAACAAAGCTATTGCAGCCTATCACTGACATATTGATCCTCGGTTGTTGATTATCTTCTTGAATCTACTCATTCACGGCTTCCAATTCTTCCAACCTTTATATTTTTAAATCCTTACCCACGATTTATTTGCTTCAATGTGCACCTACCAAGGATACACCACTCTAATACAAATATGATCCATAATCACTCAACCTATGGGCAATGTTATTCACCAACACAAATGTTTTTCAATTCTTACATGTGAAAACTAAATGTTCTTTACTATGTTGGTTTATTTTAAATTCTTGTGTATTGTTCTTGTCAAGTAGTGAAATTGTCTAATAACTATGATATTTATATATTCATATTTTACTATTAATATAAACAAAGAATTCAAATTATAAACCCACACAATCACAAAACATAGAATGCATAGGATTTACCTTGGAAACCCAAATGGAAAATCTAACATTGAAGAGGAGTCTTTCTCAACTCTAAAGATTCTCATGAGATACTAGATTACAAATAAAGGTCAACCAGAGCTATGTTATTCCTATTCAAATGACTCAAGGCTAAAGAAAAGGGTGCCACTCTTAGTCTACTCTTTCTAGACTCAACATGGCAACCATTGGTGTAAATCAAATATTCTTATTTTCTCTAGATCATGACAAATAAATCAACAATACCTTCTTTTTATTTAGAAGAAAGACATACCATCCAATTGTAGGTGATATATTGTTCTAGATACAATATCAACTTTTTCCTTCTTCTACTGTGGAATCTTGGCTCATGAAAAATATACAACGGTTGGGACAACTTCTCCGTCTCTACACAGATGCTAGATCTCCTACACAGTCAATTGGAAGACTCTCTCCCTTTTTCACTACTGCAACATGGGAAAATTCCCAAAACAACCTTCTATGCCTTAATGAAACAAATTTATATGATTCTATAATTCAATCTCTCTCTCTCTCTCTCTCTCTCTCTCTCAAAGTTGTTTCTTTGTGAGTGAAAATGCCAACACATCTTTTGTGAATGGAAGCTCATTGAGATAATTAGGGCCAATGAGAATGCAAGAAGAGAATGCATGTTTCTCTCTTCATACACTTCATCCACAACGATATCATAACATGTATTATTATCATCCCAGTGGTTGCAACATATTATAGTTCCCAAAGGCTACAACATCTAACATATACCATCTAATAGACAAAACCCAAAGAATCTCAATACATTCCCAAATATAACCCAACATACATTGAACCCTTTTGTAGGTCAAATCCTTTACATTATAAACTTGGATACTCAAAATTTGGTTTCTTCTTAGTCCTTTGTCCAATTTCTTGTGCAATAAAATAGGTCTACTATTTGATTTCTTCTTCCATATCCAATGATTTTTAGTCTCCTCTCAGTTCGCCCTCAAAATTAGGGATTTGTTCTTGATTGTTTGGTTCTTTCCTCATGTGACTCTATCCTTCTTTATTTTTCTGAATATCTCCAAATTTATGTAGAAATGTGTAGATCTTATGCTACTAAAGGAAACATAGCTTCTGTGTCTACCAGAAACAAAGGGGCCACCACCCCTCTTAGTATTTTTCTCTACCTAAAGTCGCATGAGCCTTTCACACTCTCATTTTCTAAGCTACCTATCAATGGAATTGGTCTTATTTCCCATAGCCCCTTCTCTATCCATCTCTTCACCTTCTATATCCTTCTTCACAATGGAAGGCTAAAGGAAACAAGAATCTATTATGGCATACCAACAATCCACCTAGTAAATTTACACATGTTCTCCATCTCTTTGAATTCCAATGAACTCCATAAATAGTTAAAGTGTATTTCCTAGTCATTGGGTTCTTTCAATGCAAGAAACAACCTTTTGGACCCCCTTTGTTTTACCACATGGTAGCCTCTAATTTATTTCCTGTAGATGTGGAACCATCTTGTGTGGCCATGTCACATGCCAGTGAGGCATCAACCTTCTTTGACCTTGGGTCCTCATTTTTTCTATTTGGAGGTTAGGTTGTATTGTGCTTTGTTTTTCATGGTCATTTCCTTATTCTTTTTCTTCATACACTACAAGGAAAATACCTTTTATCGGAGGTTTATAGTGTTACAAAAGTGGGAAAATTTGTCAAAAAACCTTTGCTACAACATCTATTTTTGATAGCGGATGTTTTTGCGGATACTATAACGTAAGTTGATTATAACTAAAAAAATTGGGCGGCCAGAGGTGTTAGCAGATGTTTGCAAACCGGTGCGTTTGTATAAGGCACAAACAACGATGCATACATACACTTACAACATTGATGTTGTACACTTAAGGTCAAACACCGGGGCAATAAAATATGAAAGCACCGAGGTAGTAAAATATGAAAGCACCGAGGCAGTAAAATATTTAAGCACCAGAGAGTTTGTCTTATAAGCATCGGGGATTTAACATTAAAAAGTATCGGGGGAGTTAAAAATAATCAAGCACTGGGGATTTCTGCATAGAACGCACCAATGTGTTATTAATAAGAAGGCATTGATGTTGTAGAAAATAATATGCACCGGTGCGTTACAGGAAAAAACGCCCCGGTGCATTAAAAATCGAAATCATCGGTACTTTACAGTAACAAATAATCCTCGATGATTATCAATAATAGAATAGCGTCAATGCGTATCAATAACACATACACACCGGTGCTTTGTATAAGATTAATGCATTGATGGCCAAATTTTTAATACAATTTTGTGGTATTAAATTAATAGTGAAACCAATGCTTATTGATTACATAAAAGCACCAGTGCGGATTTTATATGAAATGCGCTAGTGAGTTTTAATATTAAATGTGTTGATGAGATTAATAATTAAAATACACCGAGAAACATCTTCTTGTGATAGTGTAACAAACATAAATATATATAATATGTAAATATAAATAACTAATAATTAATAATTAATTATGAAGAGACATGACATATGAAAGGTCATGTCTCTTATGAAAGGGCACCCATGTGTTGGATATATACACAAGCCCTCATTCCTCATTTGTAATCATCTTATTTATATTAATATTCTTATACATTTATTATTAAATATATTTACTATCCTTAAATGGATTATTGGGTACTGTCTTATTTATATTGGATATTTACATAGTGAACCAGCTTGGTTCACCATATTGGTATCAGAGCTTCGTTGCTGATCCAGACCATTGGCTGATTTGGCTTTTGGCCAACCTTAATTTTTCTCAGAATTTTTCTGATCTGGTCTTTGACCACCAACCATGCCTTTGGCCATTTAAAAAACCAAATTTCGTTGAAAAAAGAATGTTTCTGCTGCAAATAAATACAACTCAGAAATCTACAACAAATTGAAAAAAAAAGAAAAGAGCACATGACTACAAAATCTGGAGATAAAGAAATCAGAAAAACATTACAGAAATCAACCTTTGGCGATTTAAAGTTAAGAATTAGTCGGCTGCAAAGAAATTGGAAAAAAGATTAAAAATAAATAAAAATAAATAATAATAATAATAATAAAATAAAAAATTCCAGTGAACTATATATATATAATTGAAGGAAGAATAACAAGCCACTAGCAATCACTGTATGAACATCAGGCGAGTTTCAGCCGTACCAAAATTATTGCTTCCTGCAATCACGAGTTCTGTACATTCATTTGTTGTATGTACTATACTCAGCTGTACACAATCTTCTCAATTATCAATTCCGCACATATTTCGTACAGTCCGTATTATTAAACCCATGTATGCATCGATTAACACATTAAATGTGTTATAATCATTCGTACAGATGCATCTTTTCAATGAGCAAACTCAGTTTTAAGGATAAGTAATTCAAGTCGATGCTAATTTCAAAGTCATAAAACAAATTATAAGCCACGATCTCAGAGAATTATTGAAAAGGTTATGGAGTCATAAGAACTATTATTTAAAGCCCTATTAAAAAATTGTGAAGGTCATATATCTAACTTTATAAACTAGACGTCCCAGGTCGAAGTTAATTAAAAGTTGAGTTCCTATTCAAGGTTATAAAAAAGGGGGATTGATTCAAATTGAAGTTATTTAAAGTGTATTTAATACCATTTGTAAGTTGACTTATTAACAAGTTGAAAAGTGAATAGTGAATGAGAGGTGAATAAAATATCTATAAAAAGATATCAATATAAAAAAATTATTAATATTAAAAGGAATTTCAAGTTAAAATCATAGGATCAATATTTTAAATAATATAAAGTCAAAAAGTTCATATTAAATTACTTTAAAAAGGAAAAAGTGATAATCTGAAGTAATATAAAGTCAAAAAAATCATATTAAATTACTTTTTATTAAAAAGGAAAAGGTGATATGAAGTAATATAAAGTCGAAAAGTTTATATTAAATTACTTTTTATTAAAAAGGGAAAAGGATAAAAAAAAAAAAAAAGGTGATAAGTGAATATATTATTATATTCTATAAATCAACCATATAACTTTTAAGGAAAAGAATAAAAAAAGAAAAGAAAAGTGATAAGTGAATATATTATATAAGTGAATCATATAACTTTTAAGGAAAATATTTAAAAATAAAGATGAAGTGGTTAAAAAGGTGTTTGACTATTATTGAAGAGATAAGATAAATCATTTAAAGATTATATATTAAAAAAGGATTATAAAATAAAAGTAAAAAGAATTTTATATATATATATATATATATATATATATATATATATATATATATATATATATATGGGTGAAGTATAAGTTCCATTNTATATATATATATATATATATATATATATATATATATATATATATATATATATATATATATATATGGGTGAAGTATAAGTTCCATTGAGGGTTTAAGTTTAGGAGATAAAAAAGGATAATTCGAAAATGATGGAAGATAAAAGGGATAATTCGAAAATGATGAAGGGAAGATTTACTTATGAAGGTTTTCCAACCGTATATTGCGGGTTTTCAACATTAAAAGGAAATATTCAAGGAAGAGAGGTAAACATTATTATTAGCTTGGACTATAATGCAAATTATATGAATATTGATTTGGCAAATCAATTATTAATTCCATAGATGAATATAATTAGAAAGGAAGATTATTTTCAAATTAAGGAGTTACAAGTGACGATTGATGAATATGAGCATATATCTCAATTCTATGTTACAACTATATATCAAGAAGAAGTTGACATTGTCATCAGATTACCCTGGTTTAAAAGTCTAGGTACCTTCATACTAAACATAGATAAAAAGTTTGTGACATTCCCCTATAAGGAGAAAATAATAACATTACAAGACACCACATTGGAGCCAGATTCCGTAACACCAAAAGACTTTAACGATATCTCAGAAGTGATACTTCAAGAAAATAAAAAAGCAATGCAAAGAATGCAAAAAGAATTTGACGAAGTTATCAAGGATAAAAGCGAAGAAATTTCTCGTTTAAAAGAACACAATAAAAAACTACTTACACAGATCAAGAAGTCAAAGGTTCGAAAACAATGTGTTCAGAAGTTGGAACAAGAGAATCAATAACGCGAGAAGAACCTATCAGAAAAAAATGAAGAAAATTCTCATTTGAAAAGCATCAATCACGAGCTACTAGAACAAATCAGAAAATTAAGACAAGAGAAACTTGAAAATCCAGACATTAAAGCTCAAGAATATGCCAATCCAGTTGAAGAAAAAACATATAAAGATGCTGGAGTACAAACGATGAAAGATCCAGGTAAAATTACTAATCAAAATTCAACCATTATCAAGGCAACATTGCCGCATGAATAAAATCATATATCAAAGTTAAAAGAAGAAAATGCTACAAGTATGATAAGAGGAAATCAAGTTAATAGAACTCCCTCTCGACATTCAAATCATAAGAATAGATATATTAACCAGTTATAATATCAATATTATGCAAAACGAGAACCCTATAAACACCATGTTTCGCAGAAGATCGAACTAGGGTGGGTAGACTCTTTCACAACTCGACAGTTCTGCTCAACTCTTCGTCACTCATATCGTCTGGTATCATCATTCTTAACAACACCAAAAACATAGAGTCATGCGAATACATTGCAAGCCAGAACAAAGAAGTAAGCCTCTCCATAAACATGCTTTGAGGAAAAAACATTTCTAAGGGGAAGAAAATGTAACAAACATAAATATATATAATATGTAAATATAAATAACTAATAACTAATAATTAATTATGAAAAGACATGACATATGAAAGGTCATGTCTCTTATGAAAGGGCACCCCTGTGCCGGATATATATACAAGCCATCATTCCTCATTTGTAATCATCTTATTTATATTAATATTCTTATACATTTATTATTAAATATATTTACTATCATTAAATGGATTATTGCGTACTATCCTATTTATATTGGATATTTACATAGTGAACCAGCTTGGTTCACCACAGATAGTGCAATTATTGTTATTTTTTAATTCCATTATTTATCAAAAAAATTACATATATTTTATATTTTGATTAGTGAATTTGGATATGATGTTTGGATTAATTTGTTATATCATCAGATTTTTCATCTCTTCGTTATAATATTTAGTTATTCATATATTTAATCAATGATGTAACATTTCACAGAGACATTGGACAATGCAATAGAATAAATTAAAACATATTTTATTATATGAATAAGAGGGTCTTTGTCATACAAAATGAGACACTTATCGGTAATCCCTTGTCTTTCAAATGGGACACTATGTCCATTACATTAAACAAAAATGTTTGATTTTCATAGAAAATTATTTCAAAAAAATACAATTGTAGCTTGCATTGATATCCAAATATATTGGTCATCATTCATCACTAGAACTGTTGTTAGTGCTCAAGCTATTTCCATGCCTTGAGTTATTTTGTTGAATGTTTTGTTGATTGTCTCGATTTTTTTCTTCTTCTTCAAGTTCCATCTACAAACATAAAAATAAATTGTAATGAGACTATCTACATTGGTGAGAATAATGAAAATTGAAATAAATAATATACATGAATGTAAATTGAAAAGCGATGTACCTCCAAAGCAAGAATTGACTCATGAATCATACACATATGTTCAAAATAAAATCTCACGCCTTGTTTCAACAATTTTTCTGTTGGATCAGTTCCATACTTTGTTTCCTACAAGTTTTATACCCCATAATAAATCATTCATTTAATATAAAGCATTATTTTTGTTTAATTAATTATAAAATGATAGAACTGAAACAACATAGATTATACTTACAAATTCCACAATTAATTTTTGATATGCCAACATATACTCGCAACCCTTAATTAACCCAACGTCAATCAATTTTTCTGATGGCTCTTCTTTGCATGTTAGCACTTGTTTGAAGACATTCAAGGATGGCTGTTGTAAAAAAACTTAAAACATACCAAAAAAAAAAACTTAAGTTGTTATAAGGAAATGACAATTACTAACAAACTTTGCTATCAACCCTTTTATTCCTTGTCGTCCAGTTTTATGTGCAGAACAAGTTCCATTTTCGTTTATTTTCTCTAAGAGAATATTTGAAAATTAATATTTAATGTTTAATTAATTATTTGTACCTAATAGAAAAATTCAAGGATTACATACATTTGAAGCACATTGTTGTTTATATAGCTTCTCCCACGATGCAATTATGTCCAATTCTTTGACCATCTCCTTGTACACTTTTTTGGACATTCCTACTGGAATATTTTGGATATCAACTCATTGGTCTTCTAGGATTTTCATAATTTTCCTAAAAAAATAACATGGCAATAAAGTCTTTTTATATTGATACATGAAAACTAAATATCACAAAAATGATATATTAATAAATGAATACTTTGTAATATATATATATATATATATATATATATTCTAAAAAAGTGTTTTTAGGAATATTACTTTTTGAATGATTCTTTTTTGTTGTTGTATGTTTTTTTTATTGCAAGTATGACAGGTCTCATTGACCATTTCTCTACAAACGTTTCCTTTAGTTTAAATATAACCTAGTTCCTGGAATAATTAGATTGATTTATATATTGTAAGTGGAAAGTACATCTATACGTTCGTTCCAGTATATCCCTCATAGTTTTGTAAAAGTTCCCCCCCTTTGATTAATCTCCAACACCACTCCAGATGAGCTAAGGACCAATTCATCATCATTTACATCTTTTATATTAAGTAATTTTGTTTTGTTATGATGAAATTTTGTTCCCTCGTTGTTGGTGCCTGTAGAAAATTAAACATATGTGAATTAATAGTTTGTTTGAAACATGTAATCTAATATTCCTAAGTATATTGTTAATGAAAATTCAAAAAAAAAATCATATAGAATAGTATTTTTTCATTCACCTGATTCATCCCTTTGCAATTTTTCCATCAAGCTTTTACGCTCTTCTGCACTTAGATAGGAAATAATCTTACCGAGCTTCCTCATTTTGTGGCTTTACATGACACACAATAACAAATACATATTAGTTAAACTTACATATAGTTCAACCATATTAATTTTGTATAAAATTTATAGGGAACTTGGCTTTTTTGTTTTTCCGGATGTGTCTTCATTGTGTCAACCACAATTTTTCTTATTTGAACTCTTCTCATTCATATTTCTATCAATATACAAGATGTACCATTCAATAAAAAAATTATTAAATAAATTTTATAAATAAATCACATAATTTTCAGTCAAAAAAACCGTTGTAACTGTCGCGCTTTTTATATACAAAGCACTAGTGCGTTTATTACATAAAACTCATCGGAGCTTTCCATACAACAACACACACTAGAAAGTTTAATTTATTTTTTAAAATATTTTGAATTACAACAGTGCGATATATATAGAAGACATCACAACGACTATAGTAGAAAACAAAAAACATAAAAAAAAAATTAAACATTCATAAAAAAAAAACAAAAGAAAAATCACACCGATGAGATTTTTTATTTTATTTTTTAATTATGTGACATCATTTTTTGTGTTGTTTAGATGATAAAACATCGGCGATATTTTTTAATACACCATATATTTTTTTTAATCTGGATTTATCGGTGCATTCCTCATACATAAACGTACCGATGCGTTTCTGTTGAAATGGCGCACTGAAAAATCGAAAAACGTTTTTACAAAAAAATGTCAAATTGTAAACCATTTAAAAAAATAAAAATAAAAAAGTTTGAGGGTTGACTGCGTTTGGGATCCGATGCAATAAGTGGTCCCTTTGCATCACATTCCAAAAACTTATATATAGAAAAACAAACACATTAGATCTAAAATACCTAAAACGAAAAGCCCTAATTCTGAAGTGATAGAGGGAGTTAAACCCTAGGGTGAAATTTTGCATTCACGTAAGCAGAAAAAAACAAGGGTCTAAGGTAACTATATTTATTTATTTTCTGAATGTAGGATTTTGAGTGAATCACCATACCCTTCAAATCTTGATTTTCTGAATGTTTATGTTGTTCCAAAGTATTCTTTTGCTCCACAATGCTCCCTGATATGTCTCTCTTCCAAATTTGTCTCCTGTAAATTTTGGAAAAATAATGAAAATATTGAATGCCTTCTTAATATTAATTTTTTTTTATGAAAAGAGTTTAGAGTGAATCACCATACCCTTCAAATTCTCATATTTTGAATAATATTTTGGTTTCAAAGTATTATGCTCCTCCACAATGTTCCTCTATATGTCTCTCTTGCAAGTCTTTCCCTTGTAAAAATTTTCAAAATAATGAAATAATGAATAGTTTTTTAGTATTTAAATGACTTCATGAAATTTGATTCCTGCTCTTTTTTTAATTGTTTAAAAAAATCACGTTTTTTTATTTTTTTGTTTTTTATTTTTTATTTTTTATAACTTTTTCAGCACGACGGTGCATTTATGTAAGACACATCGGTGCGGCCATATTACATTGCACATCGGTGTGTCCATATTAATTGACGCAACACAGATATACAATTGTTTTTTATTAACAAAATCTCGAAACACAATGTGGTTGATTTTTCAATACACTGATGCTTATTGTTAATATGCGGACCAATGTGTTTTTGGTTTATAAGCACACTAGGATGATTTTAAAGTTATTTGAACTTTTATTTTCACATTAAATAGTATATTCATCTCAAATTTTCTTTTAGGATGAATTCACATGACTTACAACACTTCAATATACATTTTACGTTTTATGTCACCTTATTCTTAAAAATGGTTTCAAAACTATATTCAAACTCAGCTTGTGGTATGGTCTTCGAAATTTATTTTAGATATGTACATGAAATTTTGTTGCTAATTTTGCTGAAATGCAGGGAGAAAATCTTATTATATGATCAAATGGCCAATTCTTCAAATTCCATCCGATTCCGTATTTCTCAAAGTCCATCGTGAAGTTCTCCCTTTCCATCCCCAGTAAGTTTAACTTATTTTATTTATGTTTCGATTATCTCATTGAATTTTTTTTTTATCCATGTCAATATGAATAAAAATGTATCCAAATTTGTAGGATCTGATTCAAAATTGAGTTCAGATGCAAAAAATATTCTAGTACCAGTTCAAAAACATCAGAAGGTCTTATCATAAGAAACATACCGCAAGTAGTTGGTAGATGAAAATGGACAACCGCTTTACCCTGCCAATTGTGACATTCCATATTTTAGCCGCAATCCTTGGTTGATGATGGTAATAATTGTTTGGTATAATGTAATTTGAAAAAAAAAATTATTGCATTGTTCTTACTAATATCATCGATGTACTAATGTTCAATATTTTTGAAATTATGATTCTTTTGATGATGAGTGACCTACCTACCATCTTTCGTTGTACCCCACAACAATGTCAACCCGAGAGAAGGATGAAATGAGAGCACAACTCGGAGAGGAAGTGTACCAAGAATGGTTGAATCAACTACCTATTCAATTCCCACTACGTCCAGATTCATGAATTATGAACGACTACAACAATAGTATTTCTTCAGAAGTTAGAAATGGAGACAATAAAAAATAGGTTGGTATGGATGATTACTTACGGGATACCACTGCCATGGAGACAATGTTGTTAGATGCATTCCAGAATGATGTGCTAAGGGATGATGCTCATATCAATGATACCATTTTCAAAATCCTAAAATTGGCTTCCACAACCCCTCTCTTTGGACCTAGCGCCCGGTCAAATTCTACTCATCTTGGGACATCAATGTTACTGTACAACGTGAAAGCAAAGCTTGGCATGTCAAACATATGTTTCTCGACAATATTGAGGTAATTGACCAATAAGTGCTTTATATTAATTTTGAGAAATCATGTCACACAATCAACATTAGAAATGGTTTCTTTTATAAATGTTAAATGACCTTGTACATTTCTATTGCCCACTAACTGCACGATATTCAAAGATAAGGTTCTTCCTAGTGATAATGTTTTTTCCGGTAGCTACGAAGAGGAAAACCAGTTGTTGAAAATGTTGGGTGTTGACTATATATCATAGCATGCATGTCCGAATGATTGTATTCTATATAGAGGAGAATATGCAGACAAAAAGATATGTCAGAAATGTGGGCATGACAGGTACCATAAATCAAATAAAAATGGTAAATTGCATGGTCCTCCTCATAAGATATTGATTCAAATTCCTATAATCCCAAGGATTCAAAGTCTCTTTGATTGCAAAGAATTAGCTATGTTTCAGGGATGACATGCCTCACACAGAAGTGAGTCGGGAGTTATGTGAATCCTAACAGATTCAATAGCCATGAATCATATAGAGAATACATGGCTAGATAAATTCAAGGATGAAGTACGAAGTCTATGACTCAGCATAGCAATGGATGGCGTGAACCCATATTCCCTCCAAAACACCAACTATTATGTTTGGCATGTAGTAGTGATCAATAAAAATATCCCCCGATGGTTGTCTGTGAAGAATGAACATCTTATGTTGGCTCTTATAGTCCCATGTAGAAGACAAGTGAAGAATATGGATGTCTACCTACAACCATTGGTAGATGAATTGAAGGAATTATGGGAAGGGATACATGTACACGAGGTATTAAGACCCATTGTAACATAGAGGAGTTTTACGTTGTATGTCATATGTGCTTACACCACACATGATTATCCAGGCTTAGGAGTTTTCTCTGGTAATTAACATGTTTATTGATTTGTTTATATACGTAACAATATTTATTTACATATTTAATTTATTGTGATTGAAATTCTATTCTTAAACGTTAACATGTTATGTATACAATAATTTTGTAGGTCTTGTAACTAAAGGCTATCATGGATGTAAATGTTTTGGACCTTCTCTGAAGGCTAGGTGGTCCAACCACCTACGAAATCCAATGTACGACTACTCAAGGGTATTCCTCCTAGAAGAACACCCTTATAGAAGAGAAATCCGCTTTCAATGGTAAACCAGAGAGAACCCAAAGGCCTAAAATAATGACACCAACAGAATGGATTAGAGCATATGAAAGAGAGAAGGAGAAGGAGAAGGAGAAGGAGATTACAAAAATGTTCAATTCAAATGGGTAGCCTATGTTTGATGATCCATAATTCTTCGACACCCATGTTGAGAAATTTTCCATTGGGATGAAAATGAAATATATCTTTTATGAGCTCCCCTATTGGGAGAATCTTAAGATTGCCCACTTACTAGATCCCATGCATATATTTAAAAATGTTTCATCTTATTTATGGAGGCACATATAATTGAAATAAAGCGACACATTGGTTGTGAGGAGAGATCTTATTTCTTCAAAAACTAAAAAGAAAAATTAGCCAAGACAAGAAAGTAGAGGAGAGGTTGGTCCCTCTTGGTATTTCAAAGAAGGCGTTGTCCCATGGATTTTGAAGAAAGAATAACTTTCTTTGGAAAAGGAAGTTATATTGGGTCTGAAGGTGCCTTCTTTATATGGGTCTTCCCTACAATGTTGCTTCACTGTGCTTCAAGACCATTTTTTGGGGTTGAAATCACATGACCATTTAAACCTTTTAAAGGTACAATGTATGTCAAAAATATGATTTTATTATTTGTAATTTTTATTTTTATGACATGGGATAAAACACAATTAATGTTTTATGTGTTTTATTTGTAGTGTCATTATCGTTTTCTCATGCGTGGGTGTGTGAACCATGACTTCCCCCATGACCTAAGGCGTGCCATATCTAAATTATCTACATTTGTACGTTGGATCACATCAAAGGAGATTCATATGGATAGCATTCCACGGTGGTGTCAAGAGATAACTGAGATTATTTGTATGTTTGAGAAGGAACTACTGCCAAGTTTCATGGACTTGTAGGTTCATATTCTAATTCACCTAGTAGATATGTTGAATTAGTCGGGGTGGTCTCCCGTCGTTGGATGTTTTTTTTAGAGAGTTACATGAAGAAATTGAAAGGATTTGTTCGTCAAAGGGAAAAACCTTAGGGGTCTATGACAGAGGGGTACATATCATATGAGTCTTTCTATTATGCCAGTGAGTACATCAAGCAGATCGAAAACACACCAAGTGTAGTGATTTGGGATGACAAAAGGGATGAAGAAAAAAGAGAACGGGAGTTTCTCCAAATGAATGGAAAAAGGCGCTTGATAAATATTAAGTGACTTATCGTTTGTCAAATTTCTACATAGTAACTATTCACATTGAACTACATAATGTATATTTTCATGATCTTATATGTACTATATGTTGGTTTTATTTCATGAATACATCAACAAATTCAGAAATTGATGCCATCAATAAATTCATTCTTTACAATTCAGAGGCAATGAAACCATGGTTTTCATTGTACGAATAGAAGAGGAGGGGATGGGAAAGTGTCATGAAATAATTCAGACAGTTGAATGGTAAAAGCATGCCTTATATATCCTGATTATTTAAAATAAAATATGCCAATGATATGCCCCAATAGTTGGGTTGCTAATCAACTTAGAGAGAAATATGGTGCATCCGATCATTACTGCAAGATACCAGATATATAAAATATGCAGAACAAAAATAAAATGCTAGAAATGGCAGAATAACAGTAAAATATCCAGCATAAGCTTCACAATACACATAAATGATATAACAATAGCAATAGAAATAGCACTTTGATTCAGAAAGCAATGTTCACAGGCCTCTTTGAGGGGGAAACCTCCAATCGAGCAACGCTCTGTTACAATAATCTCCAAGCTAGGGTTCTCATACTCTCGGCCCTTATTTATACTAAATATGTCTATTAAGAGAAGCATCTAGAGGAAGATCCTTCTAGAAGCAGAATCTTCTATTAGGTCTTCTTACATCCGCCTTATTCTATTTTATTGAAAGGCCTTATTAATATTGACCTTTATTACATCCGAATACATTGATCTACCTTTGTGCGGGTTAGGACCTTAACATGTCCACCCCCTTAAAAACAACCTTGTCCTCAAGGCTTGAGATGTGGAAACTGCTGCAGAATGGTAGCTGGTTCCCAAGTGGCATCTGCTGGAGTCATATCTTTCCACTGTACTAGCACTTCCTGGATGGTTCTCTGACATAGGAGACACTCACGCTGGTCCAAAACTACTTCTGGCTGTAGCCAAATGGATCCTTCTTCAGCTAACTCTGGAAGGTTGGTTTGAATTTGGCACCTGGTTCCAATCACCTTCTTCAAGCATGAAACATGAAAAACATGATGTAGCTTCGACTAACTGGGCAGAGCTAACTGATATGCAACTTGTCCCACATGCTTGAGAACTGTGTAAGGGCCA